>JACVVK020000238.1:960000-1070000 GCA_018292915.2 Batillaria attramentaria
CTTGCGTGTTGGGTTCAGTTCGCGGCGCTTTGAGCCGATTCACGAAACTGGGTATAGCGCCTATACAATACTCATTATTATTATTATTATTATTAAGCGCCTGCACTACAGACGCTGACACCGTCCAGGTGTCTAAGTGGTGTGATGATAATCGGATACCACGAAAACATCTCAGAACTGACGAACAGTGAGCATAGAAATGTGGCATTAGATTCTTCACATGACCCTAAATTAGCTGTTTGTAAGGGTTTAGTGAGCCCATCCCCCCCCCAACCCCCCCCCCCCCCCAAAAAAAAAAAAACCAAGCCGTCATGTCAGAGCTAAGCAATGTTTCCGTTCCACAGAATCAAATTCAAAGTACTCTTCGAACGTGAAAGAGACGGTTCGAACGTATTTCAGTGGCTACTGAAAAGGCATATGCTTCGAGGACATGTAGAAGTTTCCTGGTTTCCGATACACAGCAGCTGTCATGACTCCTGAAACACACATCGGTACAGCGCTGATCGATTTGATTGTGTAGTTAGGGTCAAAGTCAACGCCGCTTCAAGTCAACATCCCCCCCCCACCCCCCTCCTCCTCTCACTTCCCTAGATTTGTTTGTCTGCAAAAAGCCGCGTGGTGACACAAGCACGATCTCGACCTCCACCGAAAACCAAAGCCATCCCTGAACGCAGCCCGGGCCTCACTGACAGCAAACACCCGAACAAGGCCCAACGCAAGGGCTGCGTTCAGGTCCTTGGGCTGCCCGTTGGTCGTGGGCCGGCGCTCCTGACCCCTGGCGTCTGACCGCGTGAAAGAACCCGGGCGGTGATGCCTTGTTCCCTGGCAGACGGCTCAGAACGGCAAGACAACTGCCTGGGGCTGCCCCTATTGTTCACCTGTTTGATCGGGGAGGACAACGTCTGATCAGGCCTGGATAAAGAAAATAAAAAAGGGCGAGCAGTTTCCGGAACTGAGGCGGAGGGGAAGAGGGGTGATGGAGGGGGTGTGATTGGAAGGGGTAGGGGTAGGGTGTGGGGGGGGGGTGAGGGTGAGGGTGAGGGCGCGTGGAGGAAGGCGCGATTGTGAGTGGATTGATTCGTGTTGGCTTCGTTCCCCGCAAGCTAGACGTGGCCGTCTCGGGAACTGCACATACTGCAAGAACAGATAATAACGGGCTTTTACTGAAATTGTTCACTTGAGAAAACTAGCACGAGCCAAGAAAAAATCCCCCTCCTCCCCCCCCTCCCCCCCCCCCCCGCAAGTAAAAAAAAAAAAGAAAAGAAAGAAAGGAAGAAAGAAAATATCAAACAATCACAACACAATAATAAAAAGCCAACATGAAAACGAGTCGGTCATTGCGTGAGCGTGTCCGATTCATATTTCAAATTTAAGAGATCGCAGGAAAAAAATAAAAACAAACTGGAACGGAACTAACACCATTTTTAAAAGCAAAAATGAAAACGAGGCCAGCCATCGCGTGAGCGTATCCGATTTACATTGCAATCACTTCTCGCGAGATCTCACGAGTAATTGAATACTCAGTTAATGGGATTTTTCATTTTAGACAGGAGATAAACCAAAGAACAACGTCAGAGCAAACTTTCGAAATAGGTATTGATACCCAAAATGACGCAAGTTGTTTTTTCGGAAACAATACACCGAAAATTCAAATTTAAAATTTATCTGTTATGAAATGAGTCTCAGTATACCGATACCTTTTGCTTCTCTTTCACGTCGTGATATTTTGCTCTCATGCTGTGACGTGCGTTATTTTGTCTGAAAAAAAAAGGACAAGGAGGAATGACCCCATCCAATAAACTTGTTTCTCCAAATTTCATGTTATTTTGTCTGTTTTGCTGTTATTGTTGTCGGTATTTTTTCTCTCTTCTCTCTCTTCAAGCCTGTAGGACCTATCAAAGACACTAGATCCTCTACACCATAGCGGATCTAGAATCTTAGGCAAGAGAGGGATGGCGTCAAAAATTCCGTGAAAAAAACATTTGACGTCAGCCTCACGCAGGTCGTCAAGGTGGTATAGGAGATAGCCATCACTACATCCGTCCACACATACGGTCCCGGCTGGGGCCAAATATTTGTGCTGGCCTTTTTCTCGTTGCCCTGTCCGCTTTGATATCACCCTTATGTGGTGGAAAAGGACGTTAAACTCCCAAAAACCCATACCACCCACCCACCCACCCACACACACACACACACCGCACACACACATACATACACACGTCAAACAACTCCCGTCAAACAGAACGCAGCAGCATATTGTACAAGTAAGGTGTCTACGACGCAGATTTCGTTACGTCACTATGTGTGCGAAAGTATATAATTATTGTCTGGAGAAACGTCACAGTCTTGCCTTTTATTAGTTTCAGTAATGTTAACGCTGTGACGTTACTGAAACTCAAAATGAAAATGTTTCGGCGTGCAAGAAGCCGTCAAAATGAATCTCAAGAAGTGTCAGGTTTCGATTAATCTTATTGTCACTCTTTCACCCGTGTCTCATTTATTTTTGCTATTTTGGTAAAGCTTCTTTTTTTTTTTTTTTTTTAAAAAAATACTTATATCTATATTTCATCTCTCTCTCTCCGAGGCTCTCTCTCTCTCTCTCTCTCTCTCTCTCTCTCTCTCTCAAACGATAGAACTCATAACTGAGGTGTTCAGGTGCAAAAGTTCGAATTACATTTACATCAGAAATCGAGAAGATTTGTTTCTTTGATGAGTTTACACGAAGTCAGAAACTGCGAACATTCCACGCCGGCGATTCCAATAACGGTTTCTCAAAGACAACACCAAAATAAAAAAATAAAGGTGAAAGCGTGTGTGTATGTGTGTGTGTCTGCGTGCGTGCGTGCGTGTGTGTGTGTGTGTGTGTGTGTGTGTGTGTGCGTGCGTGCGTGCGTGCGTGCGTGCGTGCGTGCGTGCGTGCGTGCGTGCGTGCGTGCGTGTGTGTGTGTGTGTGTGTGTGTGTGTGTGTTTTGAACGGGGTTTAGGGGAGAAAGAAAAAATGTTGAAACTAAACATCTTAACATCCAGAGGATTGGCTCGTGTCCCTCACCAGTTCTTATTGCCCCGATCATTACGGGCGAAAGTAAACCGAAGTTCTCCACAAAACTGCTTTCTGCAGCGCCTCACGTGTTAAATGGCAAGTTGCTTCTGACGAAACTGAAAGAGGTGTGATCCGGTATGAAGTGAGTAATCAACCCGGGTGCGTCGAACTTTAACGCAGCTGTAACAGCCCTGAATGCGTCATTTGCTGCGTCATCATCTGCTTGGTTCAATAATGTCTGATAAAGTTGGCGAAGTATGCACACACGCGCACTAACTACTACCGCACGCCGACAACCGGAGAGGGAGGGGGGGGGGGGGAATCAAATATTGTTACTTTACTGCGGTTTGAATTTTGAAAATGACTGCGACATTTTGAAGGGAACTGATGAGGGTAGATCAGAGGGACGACCGTGAAATCAGTCCATGGTGTTTGACATCAAGTCAAACAGATGGCAATAGAGATCTTCTTCGTAATACTTTAACCGGTCAACAGTCGGCCAGTAGAGCAGGTTTAGCCGCTTCGATTCGATGCTCTTAGCTCAAGTTTTACACTGAGAAAACGTAATACGACGGTGTGTGTGTGTGTGTGTGTGTGTGTGTGTGTGTGTGTGTGTGTGTGTGTGTGTGTGTGTGTGTGTGTGTGTGTGCCGGTGTGCCCGCGTGCGTGCGTCAGTGCGTGCGTGCAGTGGTCTGTCCACCCGTGCGTGCTTGCGTTCGCGTGCCAACAAGACGAACAAAACTGACTGATGCATGGAGGCCATGAGAGATTTCCAGGCGATCCCATACCAGGCTCTCCTGAACAGCCGGCTGATGAAGCAGGAGATTAGATGGTCAACTAATATAACACCCACAACTCTGGTACCGACCGGACCGGTAGTTAGCCGGAACACCGGCAGATTTGTTGTGTGCCGTGGTACAGCATACACACACTACATAGCCAGCTCACTGGTTCAAGGTATTCTGCCGCCAACGCGGACAAATAAACGCTTAGCCCGCCTGATTGCCGATAACTAGAAGACCCACATCAGCTGGCTCGCGCTTCTGAGAGTTCTTGACGATCGTCCCTGACCTGCTAAACCGCTGGTCATTCTGCCCTGAACAGTCAGTTGTGGCCTACTCCCCCTACCGCTCCGGACACTGCCTCTGTGGGGCATTTGACCCAAACCCAGCGGCACAGGAGCCACCAAGACCGGGCTACAGGACACTAATAGCTACCAAGACTACAGGACACTAACAACTACCGACTACAGGACACTAACAGCTTCCAGGGCATGCACGCTAAATATAGTACACAATTTTGGCCCCTTTTTAAATTTGTGCGCAGATTTTTTTTTTTAAATTGGCAATCTGGGACTTTCGTTGAATTTGTAAATAAGTTTCATGCCAGGTACAATAATAGTAAAATCAGGGGAAAATGAGCCTGCCTTGTGGACTATTTGTATTCATGCGCGGCTGGCACAAGAGCCAGCAGACGACAGAGGAATGAGGGGGTATGTGGTCCCTGCTAACATTGCACACACCAAAAAAAAAAAACAAAAAAAAAACCACGTCATATTGGATTTTGCTGAAATATACCCTACACATGAGCCTTTGGCAGCTGGATTTTTGTGATTTTTTTTTTTTGTGTGTGTGTGAATTTTAAAGCATTTTATGGTGCCATACGCGAAGGGGGTGGTGGGGGGGGGGTGGGACTGGTGTCGCAGACCCCGTGTCCGGAGCGGGAGAATAGTAAGCGGCTGAGCGACGCAGAATGACGGCTGGCCAGCCCAGCTTGAAAGGCGAATGCTGGCCGCGTTGTGTCGAAGGTCGATGCTGATTAATGTGGACCGCCAACACAAGTGTCCTGCTGTAAACACTTTCCGCATGGCGCGTGCTGTAAGTCTTCAGGGCTGATCGTGTCAGTCTCAGATTTACTGGGACTACGGTCTGAAGAAGTGCAAGAACCAACGTCACCGGTGTACATTTGCCGTTATTATCTAACATCCTTAAAATTTTCAGTCTTTTCCTGTCGTTCACTTATTTGATGTATTCTTGAATACTTTGGGCCCCATCCCGGAATCGAATCCACGACCCAGTATTGAACGTACATCGATTGACTAGATTGGCTGTCGGGGCTCCCTTGTGAAGTTGAAGCTAGAACACCATTGATGGTATCAACAAAATCGCAAATAATAATATTAAACACCTAAAACCCCACCCACCCTTATCCAGCTGATACATTGAATTTATACCCTTCACTTCTTTCATTGTTGCAGCTGTTCGCTATTGTTGTGTTCTGAATAGTAGCGACGCCTGGGACACTATTCAACCGATTTCATTACTTTTAAGCACGATTCTGGGTCATGTCATTCGAAGCGCTGCTGAGAGTTCTTGTTATCGCTTTGGTCGTGACGATCCTCAAGTCACGGCCGTTCACGATGTGACTCCTGAACAGGGAGAAGGACCGCGCGGCGGTGAGCCACAGTCGCTCAGGCTCTAGAAGAACACACAGGGTTATCAACCGACTGCACGGGGAGCAACGTGGTGGTTTGAATGTGTCCGATTCGACGGCGATTTACGATGAGAAGGGTGGGTGGGTGTTTGGGAGTTTAACGTCCTTTTTCACCACATACCGGTGATATCAAAGACGGGCAACGATGAAACACCCAGAACAAATATTTGGCCCCAGCCGTTACGATGAGAAAGCATTATATGGTTGGCAAAATCTGACAAAATAGCAGTTGTTCTACGGAAAAATCGACATTAAAATAAGCTTGTTCTTATCAAGCAGAAAAAAACAGGACTGTGCCAGTTTTCTGCAGAAAATCGTGTTTTCTTTGCCATTTTTCTGCAGGAAAAAAATGTTTTCAGGTAGACAGACAACCTTTTTTTTTTGCTGAAAAGAATCATTTTTTTCCCTGCAAATATGTTTTCCTGAAAAAAAAACGAATTGTCCAGTTTTCTGCAGAAAAACTGTTTTGTCAGATTCCGGCAACCACGTAATACTTTCTCATCGTAAATCGACGCCTCATCGGAAACCTTCAGCCCGCCACGTTACACCCCGTGAACTGAATTGATTAAGACGGCAGTCACGGGTCTTTGGTGGTGGGGAAAAAAATCGAGTAATGAGCTCGACAAGAAAAACAAAACTGCTCCCTGAGTGATTGTTAAAACACAGGCCCCCAGGCTACCACGCCCACTACACCCAGTGATCTTATCGCAAGGCTCTATGACTGACGAGCATGCATGTCAAGTGATGGTGGAGGAACAGGAAGATGCCGGGAAGGTTTTTGGGCTCGTGCACGTGAAACTTGACCAGGCAACGATTGGGTAACCGCTGACTGTCGCTGTATTCTCGAGAAGCCGTTCTCACACTTGGCAACAAGATTTACGACAAATAGTAACAATAAAAACAAGAGATGTATTTTGAGTAATTAAACCAATATGTTGAGCACAATTAAAGACGTGTATTCTAATTTTTTAGCCTTTTTTTCAAGGGAGGGGGGGGGGGACGCAACGGTTGTGCTCCTAAGTGCCCGTGTAAGCTCAAATTAGTCTCCTTAAACTGATCAGTAGAGTTCAGAATGCAATACACTACGAGCAGTACGTTGCTAGACACCGTCAGAACAGCTCCGAATGATTTGTGAGTCTAGGTATTTTGGAACATATGTCTTTAATTCATCGTCAGAGAGAGACCGGGCTTGGTTCCGTAAGTTGATTACTGACTGGTGTCATAGGGGTGGTGGGACTTTCCTGTTTTTGTACCATCTGCATGGCCTGAGTCTGGCAGAGGAAAAAAAGAGGTCAGTGGCGGATTAAACCCATGACAGATTCCCTGACGATTTATCTTGTTAGTGGAAAGATTAATCAGGTTACGATACGGTGCGCGGGGAGCACTAGGCGCCTGGTCTGGTACTGAATCCTGTATTAGGCGACCTGAAGACAGACGGGATGAGATGCAGAGAGAGAGAGAGAGAGAGAGAGAGAGAGAGAGAGAGAGAGAGAGAGAGAGAGAGAGAGAGATTCCGCTCCGGGTTGGTTTACGTAAAAAGTCCTTCAGAATCTAAGACGTCTTCTTTTGTAGTTTATCGCCGTCATACTGAATTACCTGTCCTCTCTACCTGTCTGCACATCAACACTTTCAACATCCATGCCGTGTTTGTTGTTGTTGTTGTTGTTTTCAAACCTTATTTCAGCTAAGATGCCCCAGACGCAATTGTCCCTGTGGCTTGCGTGTACAGCATCAAGATTTAATGCACAACTCGATCGTCCACTGGCCCATATGTATTTTTTAATTCACCTACGACACCTTTGGCAAGGGTGGGTGTTTGGGGGTTTAACGTCCTTTTCCACCACATAGGGTGATATCAAAGACGGGGCAACGATGAAAAAGCCAGCACAAATATTTGGCCCCAGCCGGGATCGAACTCACGACCCGAGCATTAGAAGTCCAAGGCTCTACCATTCGACCACCCCAGCTCCCCGACACCTTCAGCAAACCACTGGCTGGTGCGAGTCAGTACTTCTATCGCCGGCCGAGGTCGGAACATTTCAAGTGCTTCGTCGCGAAACAGCCACACAGACTTTGAGCCTATTGAAGATGAGGCGCCAGGCCGGGCGAGGTATAATATGATTCTCATCATCACTAGTATAGAGAGGTCTAGAGCGGGGGTGATTACGATCATGATGACTACGACATGGACCGCGTTACGTGCGTTCAAGCACGCTGCCACGCATCTGCCAAGAGCATCATCCGAAGAGCACTTTGTACCTTGGCGCAAAAACTTCTTGGATGTAATCTGGAGCTATAAACTAAAGTGTTTTGGAGAGAGAGAGAGGGAGAGAGAGTCTGTGTTCAGTTCCTTCCACCCCCACCCAGTTCACTTCAAGTAAAACTAAAGTGTCTAGCTTCTCCTCTCATCTCTCCATCCTTGCTTTTAATCAGACCCAACAGCCCCAGGCATTACGCAGGAGATCAGAGAGACAAAAAGACAGGTAGCTGCAGGAAGCCGCGGGCTATTAAAGCGACCATTACACCCTTGCAGGTAACCCCTTGCAACTGGCACGGCAGCACGGCCGTTCCGACGCTAGCCGCTGCTCCCAGATCTTCAGACAAGCGACAATCATTCATCGCTGGTTTTCTGTGCGGCTGGTGGAAGCTGGCGATAGCTGGCAGGGTGGATAGAGCTACCATCGGGTGGCAGCCGCTCCTGACACGAAATAGATGCCGCAAGAGTAGCGGAGAAATGGTATAAAAGCGGGTCAAGTGCTGGCGAGACTGAGACGAGCTCATTTCGATTAATACCTGAGGTTTTTTTTGTATGCCACCTGGTGTGCAGGGATGCACGCTCAGAATAACTGTCCACTGTTGAAAGAGGAAGCGGGTGTTTACCACTTAATTTCGTTGTTTTCTTCTCTTCTGTGAGTATTGTAGACCTGTGCTTTTGCGGAGAAGAACTGTTCAGTCCGCTCATGATGAAATACATTTTGGATGCCCGCGTATTCACAAGATCACTTAGAAAGCTGGACAATTTATTTCAGCTACAAATATCACCTTCTGGGCCTCCTGCTTTCTTCAGTTTGGTGTGGCTGTGCAGTTCAAAGATAAACGTTTTTCTCGGTGCGAATGACACTGCCGTCGTGAGTTTCCAATTCTTCTCCAAGTGCCAGAGAAAGGAGGAGTCCTGTCTGGAACTGTCACAGTCAGTCGTTCAATCAGTCTCAACGAAGCAGTAAACAGGCCGGATCAGTGTGCTTTACGAAAGGTTTGTAGGCGAGTTTTGTTTCCATTTAGAAACAACTTACGTCCAGCAAGATACACCGTCTCTGCTTTCAACCGATCCTTTCTGGTCAGTGTGTGTGTGTGTGTGTGTGTGTGTGTGTGTGTGTGTGTGTGTGTGTGTGTGTGTGTGTGTGTGTGTGTGTGTGGAACACCACGCTCCTTTCGTAAGATGAGCTGATGCAAATTTGCTCTTTCCAATCTTTTCCATGTTTGTCCTTTTTTTTTTTAAGCACCCTCTCTGTGTTCGTTCCTGTTGCTGGATCCAGTTTTTAGTTTTCCGGCTTCTCCTTAATATCGTATTCTTATTTTCCACACGATCAGTGCAACACGAACAAACCAATCAACGATCAAATAACAACTTACGCAAGAGGGAAATACGGCTAGTTAAAACTCGCTGTTTTTTTTCGACAGAAATTCAAAGAACCAAACAGACTGATTTCCAGAGGCCCCCGGCTTTTGGTTTAAACAGATTTATTTTGTTGCACTGGAGAAAGTACAGAAAAAAACAGTTTGAGCATTCACAAGACGTACTTATGACATGCTTAATAAAACTTCAGTTAAAGCAACCTTTGCAACATCTTCCAAAATACCTAGACTCACAACCTTTTGGGGTGTGGGGGAAACAATATAAAGCAAACAAGAAACGCAAATGACAGTGTAGTGTAAGGGTCACAAACATGTAGGCAACGACGAACTGTACATATTAAATCACTACGAGAATCAATGGACAAAAGTGGTGGTCAAGATTTGTAAAGAAAAAAAAAAGCGTCGACTTTACCCAGAAACCCCATCTAGAGGTATTTTATACGAGTTGAAAGTCAATGAAATACAAGAAAATGGTGTTTCGTAAGCGATAGCGCTGTCTTTACCGCAACACTCGTATCGGTTTTATCACAACGTTAGCACGCGCGTCCCACTAACCGTGAACACACCGTGTTTCCGTTCTGTCGTGAAGTGCAAGACAGTACTAGTGACACACAGTTAGACCCGCGAATGTTTGCTGGTGTGCAGACCATACGATGAAATTCATGGAATTCAGACCTAGTTCGTCGCCGCGAGGCCACAGACCGTCCTCCTACGACCAATGTTGAAATCTCTGAATTCAGACCTATTTCGTCGTCGCGAGGTCATAGACCCTCCTCCTACGACCTCATGTTGAAATCTCTGAATTCAGACCTAGTTCGTTGTCGCGAGGTCATAGACCCTCCTCAGTCGTACCACCTCATGATGAAATCTCTGTACTTACGACCGCGCAATCGAACACAGCATTTCTGAACACGTCACCATGCTGAACGCGCACCCATATTATCTTTATCATACACTGGCAAATAGGTGTATGACAAAACCTTATACCATGTGATATGACCAAATGTCACAGTCTAAACCGCTACGCACACCATTGGTCATCATCAAGTTGAGATCTTCCAATCGTTCGCGGGGCGACCGGTCAGAAAGCGCTCTCTTAGTGTGTTTGCATTTGTTCATTGCCAGCCATGAGGATATCATAACCGTATACGAGGTCGTATGACTTCCCTTACCCGCTTAAACTCCATTGGACCGGAACGCGCATACATAATTATCATCTACATGCTTCACTGCCGGACAAGCGTATATCATATGATCAGCTGTTTAACCTATACACCACCATTGGTGGTCATCATACTGAAACCCTCCAATCATTTTCGGCACGGCCGGAACCGCATACTGTAATAATCACACCGCTTTTACACATTCGCTGCAGGACACGTGATGAGCATAACACACACTTATACATGGTGATATGACCAGTTGTTTCACCCGCTAGAACTCTATTGGATGTGAGTGTCATCATGCTGAAGCCCTCAAACCGTCTTTGCTTTTTGTTCATACGCGTACCTTTTAGGATAATACACTTCTGCAACGTGATGTAATGACTAATCAGCTGTCTTGCACGCTAGATCGAGGCTCACATAATAATGAATAATAATAATGAATACGATTTATACAGCGCCTATCTGTTTTCTACGAAACACTCTTTGCGCTCACACACACACACACACACACACACACACACACACACACACACACACACACACACACACACACACACACACACACTGCTGATGAAAAAGTGGTCGGACTACAGCTCGAAAGATTGCCCAAAGAGGTAGGTCTTTAAATGGGCTTTGAATTGAATCAGCGTGGGAAGATCCCTAATGGTGACAGGTAAAGCGTTCCAGACGGAGGGGGCGGCGTAAGCAGTTTGCAGCACATCGTTTGCGGCGGAACTGGAAAGCGTCCCTTAATATATCTGCTTCAATTAGACTGACTTGAGTAAATACTAACCTTATAAGATGGAATAATAACCAGTTGTCACACTCGGTGCGCAATCGTGCTCGCGTGCTTTTGAAAGCCCTACAGCTGTCGCGAGAGCCGCTTATCATTCACAGGCGATGGAGCGAGGAAGAGGAAGAGGCTCTAAAATGCAAATCGTCATCGATTTCTTCTTAGTGATTGGCGATCATAAAACAAACAGCGTGTACTTCAAGTTCAGACAGAATCGTAAAGCCAATTTGTGGAGGGTTTGCAGCGCCGGTAGAAAATTGCCACTTCTGTGGACACGATTGAGTGATCGGATATTATCGCCAGCATATCGAACCGGCGGGCCGGCCCGGGCAAGGCTGGGGGCTTCATAGCTGTGAATGAACGTGTTGCACGTGCGCTGAATTTTCAAACAGGTAAAATTGCGAGCGCATCTGAGCGGGCGGCGGAGGATATGGTTGGTGCTAAACGCCCATAACCGTAAAGAAGTCCATAACTGTTCGCAAGTGTGTTTTGACGAGACACTATCGCTGCACTGCGCTAGGGCATTGGTACGGACCATTGGCTACGTACCATAAATGCAAATTTGGAGTGAGTGAGTGAGTGAGTTTTTGAGGCTTAACGCCGCGCAAGCCACAAAGACTAATTCACGGCTAAGTGTGTCTGCACTACGTGAAAAAAAAAATGTGACGCTAGGCAACTGATGCAAACTGATCTACGGGGCAATATAAACCTAGGACATGCAGGAGACGCTGCACCTTCATGCTAATTTATCGAACTCCCGATTACAAAAAAAGAAAAGCGTAGAAAACAAATAACAATTACAACTAGGTAAGGGGAGCCGGGGTGGTCGAATGGTAGAGCGTTGGACTTCTAATGCTCGGGTCGTGAGTTCGATCCCGCTGGGGGCCAATATTGTGCTGGCTTTTTCATCGTTGCCCCGTCTTTGATATCTCCTTATGTGGTGGAAAAGGACGTTAAACCCCCAAACACCCATCCCCACCCACAACTAGGTAAAACAAAGATAAATACAAAGTGCATATAGGGAGGAAAACGCTACATATTCCTCTTACACATAAGGTTGCAGATGACACCCTAGAAATGCTTTAAAATTCACCCCCAAAAAATCACAAAAATCAGGCAGCCATAGACTCGTGACTGTGTAGAGTAAATTTCAACAAATTCCAATATTCCGCTTTTTGGCAATGTTGGCAGCGACCACATACCCCCTCATTCCACGGTCGTCTGCTGGCTCCTGTGCCAGCCGCGCATGAATACAAACAGTCCACAAGCCAGGCTCGTTTTCCCCTAATTTTACTATTACCTGGCATGAAACTTGTTTACAAAGCCAACAAAAAGCACCAGATTGCCTTTTTTTTTTTTTTTTTTTTTTTTACTCTGCACACAAGTTTTAAAAGGGGCAAAGATTTTCTACTATATATATTTAGCGTCGGAAGCTATCACTGGTCTGTAACCTGTTCGGGCCGTTTCCTGAGATTAGTGCACCGTTATTCTGGCACCGAGGACTCTGCGCTTGTCACTTTAATGTGACAATGTAAAAGTATCAAAGCACTACTCAAAATGAGTTTGTTGCCCAAGGGGGCTATCGATAGCATCGCTCAGTCGTCACCAATCTCTAATCTTATTTTCCCATCAGCGTTCTGCGGCATGAATACGTGACAAGTGAGATGTAGTGGTTAAACCATGGGGTCTTGTGCGATACTGGCGAGTCTTTGACCCTTTTGACTTTCAGGCCGGGGGCGCCTGGTAACTGTTGCTACTGGCTACAGGCCGCACCACTTCCTTTCCCCCTTGCATGCGACAGTTTAACAGAAACATACTGGAAAAGAAGTGTTCACCACTAGTGCGATGGCCTGTATTTTGTTTGCATAAAAGTGGACGAACGGTATCTCTGTTGCTATGACAATTAAAGATTGTGGGACCTTTGAGACGCATCGGAAGTTGGACTTATTTTCCGATTGGCAAAAATAACAAAGAAAAAAAAAAGGGAAAAAATAAAGCTTTGGAGAGGGATTTTACGGAAACCACCCGCAGAGCCTTAAACAGCTTGAAATGTGCTTTACACATACGTCAGTAGCAGTGATGATATCATGCTTGAAATTCACCTGATCACAGGTCTTTCGGCTCAGTCTAGCCAATCGCGGAAACTGTTGTTTTCCCTTTCAATTCCATTCGGACCATGCGGTTTCCTTTAAAAAATCAAGTCGGCTTTGATCTCAGTTGTAAAAAGTTTCGTTACACCGGCTGTTCCTTTGAAAAGGGCCTGAGCTCTGAACCCTAGCAAGACAGATGAGATACACGGCCTTCAATGTACTCCGCGCAGTTTATTTTTGATTCTTCTTTCCTAAATAATGATGTTTTGGCCCATTAGCGGCCGCGGTTGAAGATCAAAGCGTCTCAACGGTTTCTATGGACGTTTACTAAGAACGTTATTGGCTAAACAATTTTGCGCTTGTTGCGTTCTTTGATATTTGCCCAGACCAGCGAAAACACTCTGTTGTTATCAGATATCTGTTTATGCATTGTTTCTTTGAAATGCAGAACTTTGCACTGTGGAGAGCTAGTCTGTCTCTCTCTCTCTCTCTCTCTCTCTCTCTCTCTCTCTCTCTTTCACCTACACATGCATCACTAAATTTTACTTAGTGCCAAGTACCCACATTCACCTTCCATCAATATGAATAACGTTCTCTTATTTGTGTATGATAATTACTCGTCGTCATTTTTGCCCACTCTATAGAAATTTTCACATTAGTTCCGTGTACGATTATGGTCTGCATAGATGCGGCCGAATCTAGTAATACATGCGTGATGTTTGTGTATGGGTGATGGGGTACGGTGTGTGTGTGTGTGTGTGTGTGTGTGTGTGTGGTGTGTGTGTGTGCGCGCGCTGTCCTTACTTAGTATTTTTTTAACAGTAGTATTAGCTCATGTAGTGTAGCAACGGCAAGCTTTAAAATTGGTTGCTTTATAAAATGCCTGTAACTTCTACCGTTGTAAACTAAAGGTTCTTGTTCTTGTTCTCTCTCTATCCCTCCCCCCCCCCGCTCACACACACACACACACACACACACACACACACACACACACACACACACACACACACACACAGAGTCTATCATAGTATCTTCCGTTTTTCTACGACGCAAAGTATCAGTACCTGCCCAGGCATTGTGACAATGTGAAGTATTCGCCGCGGCGGGGGGTTAAGTGGTCGTTTGCATAGCGCGTGCCGGCGGAGGTGCGAAGCGGCAAGTTTACACCCTGCCAAGACCAACAGACAGCGTGTACACCTGTGCATCTCGACACACCCGGTGCTCTGCCGCGTGATTGCTGACTCTGTGCAGCTTGGACTAAGGTGTGCGTGTTATTTCTGCGGTAAACGTCCCTCCAGAGTCTTCTTCCGCCATATGTTTGTTTTTTTTTTTTTTTTTTTCTTCCTATCGCGGCGTTTGGTCTGATACAGACTGAAGAAACAAACAGAAATAACTAGCTTACTAACTAATCAGCTAGCTAACTAACCTCCAGAACACAGGCTCCTCTCTCTCTCTCTCTCTCTCTCTCCGGCTCTCTCATCAACTGATGGTTTTGTTGTTGTTGTTGTTGTTTTACATGTATAATCTGATTATGTCTGTATCTCTGCAGCCGTAAATCTTGTTAACGATGGCTATTAACAGCGGACCATAGATGTTATATGACTGGGCAAAAAAAAAAACCCCAAAAAAACCCACACCACACAACAACAAAAAACTCACTCCACTAAAATGGCTCAACGGGCTGATCAATGAAATGTCGGAGTCAGTCGAAGTAGGTCTCTCTCTTCCTCCCACCCCATCCCCTCCCCCTCCCCAGCCGGTATATCCCACACTACACTCGGGTCTCAGCAGCGTTAATCCTTCTTCCGCTGGACCCTCAAATCCCACCGTCATCAAAAAGCGCCACTTTCCTCCGGCCCGACACGGAAGCACCAGTGTCACGGTGGCTATTTTCAGTCTCGTCTGTGTTGACCAAAGGGAAAAGCGCCCGAGCTTTGATTACAAGTAGCACACTGCTGGACTACCAGATCCTGATCAAGCACGCAGGTGTCCCTGCTCCATTCTGCGGACGCTTCCCTTGGTGATTGTCTGTGTGTGTGATAGAGAGAGGACACGATGTCCATCTTGCAGTCGACCCTGTCTCTCTCCGCCGGACCGGTGGCCATTGTTTTCCTTCCAAGCCAACCCCCGACGATCATCATTAGCACCCTCGTGTCCGAGGCGGGAGGAGTTTCTAACAGCCCTGATAAATGTCGTTAAGGTGCTGGCGGCAGGGTAGAATTAAGGCGCATGTGGACTTTGGTCAAAGGCTAATTATCACCGTTTGTTCTCCTGAAACAATGGTTGCAACCTGTGATGCAAACGCACATCAAACTGTCATTATGGCTCTAGATTACTGAGGAGAAACCTCTCCTGGAGTTTAAACATTCGGCTCAACTTGAAAGTACAAAATGGACCTTAAGATGTCAAAAAGCGAAAAGGAGAGGAACTTGAAAAGTGTATACACTGTAAGTGCACACGCACCTCCGACTTGCTAAACCAACAAGAATTATACGTGTTCATCGCACAGTACTGTTGAAGAAAGGCTGTAGCCGAATTCTTGAAATCCGTGCTCTTGGAACTGTTCCATGTCTCGAGTACCACCACAGGTCTGTATCTGGGCCGAAAAGCGTGTAGGCACGACAGGCGTTCTTGTCCTGAAGTACCCATTGTCCTGAAGTCTAAACGTTAAGATTTCTTCAATACCAGAAGCCGCAAACTTATAACCAGCCGTTTGCAATGTCTGGATCCCGAACGGAGTATTATTTTATTCGCCAAAAAAAAAGGGGTGACAGTCCTTTCAGAAAGCATTTTCCCCCTACTGTCAGCTCGTGTCTAGTTACATTAACGTCAAAGTCTAGACAGTCATCGTCAGTTACCATGGGATGTGACCGTCTCACGACCTCTAGTAATCTGTTTTCTCCCTTGTCAGCCTGCTGCTTACCCCGGTAACTGTCCCACAAGAGGAGGCATCGCAGACAGATTTCCACACGATCAACATGTGATCACCTCGACGTAAAAAAATAAAAGGCACAGAGTTTGATGACGAAAAGATGCAATATAACGCCCTGTGATGTCCACACTTCAGCTTTATTGGAGCCTTCTTCAACATAAACAAATGAATAAATGAATAGACAAATGAGAGGCATGTCAGTTAAAAAAGCGTGTATTCGCACGAGTAACAAGCCGTTGTTGCACAAAAGGTCAAAACGCTTGTCCTCTATGTCAAAGGAAGCGTGTACGTTTCACGTCATACTTGACGCATAATGATGACGCAGAACGAAAGACCAGCGGAACCAAACGGGAATATCAGACACATTTGGCCGGCTGGGAGCAATTGTGTTGAGAAAAGAAAAAAAAAACAAAAAAACACAGCAACATCAGACAGCTGTGACACTGCAGTCATCGATTTTGTCATAGCAAACAACTACCCTTCACCAAAACAATACCTTTCTACCCGTCACTACACAAGCAGGTGATGTGTCTGACGAAGCCTCTCAAATTGAACAAAACCGTGCTGCATGTAGGCTCAAACTGACTCGACCATCCTGCAGCAACTTTAACTGCAGAGCGCCGGTGGCCAGGGACTTCAAAGCAGATCAGGAAATACTGCGGAAACTTGTTTCATGCGTATAAAGTATCCTCGGGGACATAATTGAGCTGCTTACCGAACAGCACTCATAAACATCTGACTGCAAAACTCGAAAGCCAATTCACGAACCATCAATATGTTCCAAAAAACAACCCCCTCCCCCCCCCCCCCCCAAAAAAAAAAAAAAAAACAAAAACAAAAACAAAAAACAAAAACACACACACACACACACATTCCCATCCCGACTTCCATTTTTAATCCTCAGTTCGGTAGTTCGTCAATTGCAAGCGGGTTTGAGTTGACACGTATCAGGAAAACACTTTGCCCTTTTCTCAGTGTCCTTGCAGATGACTGATTTGTCTTCTGTGACCTCCATTTCGCATTCCTCCTTCTATTTCCTCCTCCATCAACCAAGTCTCTGCTGTGTGTGCTTTGTAGGGGGTTCCAGATGCATAATCGACCGATTGAATCTGCGTCTATTTGACTGTACCTGACGGGATGCATACATACATACATACATACATAGTCAATGTGTCACTGTCTCTAGCCCCCCCCCTCCCCACCCCCCTCAACACCATTAGTTCCAGTGCACTGAGCCACAGCCCTGCCTACCGGCGTTTGCAGAGACTTGGTAGGGTTGCATTGCTGGAGGTGTGGAGCTTGTGAGTGTTAAGTGTAATCATACTGAAGAACCTGAAGAAATCTCCATCAGAAGTATAGTGTTACATCCTCCACATCTTACATCCTCCACATCCCCCCCCCCCCAACAAATAAATAAATGAGCAAATAACAAAACAAATGGACCAATACTAAATAGATGAATGGACCAAAAATAAATAAATAATAAAATAGTGAAATAAAAATGATAACGACAACAACATTTTAAACAATCCCGTTTCATATGCTCTAGCTCGGTGACCTATTTTTGGCAAGGACTCGGTCAATTGCTGCGATCGTACCGCTTGTAGGTATCAGCTCCTGCAAGACTGAAGCGAATCATAATCAACGAATGATACGTCACTGCCACATCCCTTCGTCACCTCCTTCCACATCACCCCCCCCCCCCCCCGCCCCTTCCAACTGACCTAGCCATTAACCATGACCTATAGGTGCACCTGCTGATGACGGAGGGACATGTTGAACGTGCGAAGCCCGGTCAGTCAACAGGAAACAGAGTAGGATTTCTTGCCTGTTGTGGTCATCATTCTCTGTCTCCACCTCCTCCACCCCCCCCCCCCTCTCTCTCTCTCTCTCTCTCTCTCTCGCCTTGCCCTTTCTGTCTTCCTGTCTGCGCCACTGGCCCGGTTTTGAGTGATGGCCGCGGGGACTAATCAACCCGGTTCCTCCTCCATCCCCTCCTCCCGGTAATGACGGTCGCGCACCCTGCTTCGGGCATGTGTGTATCTATATACTGTGTGGTCTACAGGGGCTGAAGCCTGAGGTGGGTAGCAGGTGCAAAACTTGTTCTCATCCTGTAATCGGCAGATGCTGACTTACCGCGTCTGTGACTGGCTAAAGTCGCATCTTCCAGTATCTCCGTCACAGTACTTCGGGGCACGTGTAGAGTCAGTCAGTCTACAGGGGAAAAAGCCAGAGGTGGGCAGCAGGTGCAGAACTTGTATCCGGCGTCCTTTGCGGTATCGGTTCTGCGCGGATAGATAGTGACTACCATATCTGTGACTGTTAAAGTCACATCTTCCACTGTCTCTATCACAGTGTTTCGGGCACGTGTTATAGTCTACAGGGTTAACGCCTGAGGTGGGGCAGCAGATGCCCCCCCCCCAAAAAAAAACAAAAAAAAAACCAACTTGTGTTGCCATTTATAGCGATTCTGCGACAGATACCAGCTATACACATTCCCGTTCCGAGGGCCTAACGCTACTCTTGGACATGAGTAGTCCCCCCCCCCCCCCCCCCCGTGCATACATAGACCCGCAGCAATCAATCATTTTTCGTGGCAGCTTTGTGCTCCGCCGCGAAAAATGCGTGCTTGTTGAGGCAAGGGGGATTACTACTCATGCAGGTAATAATCTCGAAACAGGCCGAGAATGTACTGGTGCTGGTGAATGCGACAGTTTTCACCGCTTCTGTGCACACTGTGAAACGGGGACCTCAAAGTTGTTCGAAACTGTCCACTTTCTTTGTCACCGAGCAGTTTGATTTTTTTTTTCCTTCTTAGGCATTACTAAGCTCAGTCTGGTTTCGGTTAGCCCGAGTTGGCGTCGTCGCGGGGGGGCCAAGAGTAGCGTTAGCCCCCCCCCCCCCCCCCCCCGGAACGTCTGTGACTGTTTAAAGTCTCAAAACGTACGACAGGCGTACAACAGCATGTGGAAAACTTTTCACCCAATGTACTGAATCTGTGCTTTAGAAGCAGTCACTTGGGTCACAGCATCTGACACCATTGTGGTGACTGGCCAGCGTGTACGGAGTTCTAGAAGTGTACCGCGTACTGAGCGGACGACCGTTATTTGGTTGCGAACTGAATACCAGCTAGACGGCACTGTCAGTTCAGTGTTTTATCGGCTTTTTCGCGTCCCAGTCTGTTCTGCAGTGAACGGACCGCAGGCTAAAAAAAAAGTCGTATTTCTCTATCATTGGAATCCACGAAGTCGCGAAAATGATCTCAATGGCGAAATGAAATATCCTTTTGTCTGGTCAACAGCCTTACAGCTTCGGAAAGCGGCAGTTTTTCATCTCAGTGGCATCACGAACATAGAGGCGACAAGGCCTATCTTTCAAATACATTTTAGGCTCATAAATCGGACGGCACAAGAGCCGCCTAAGTTCAAGCCGGTCACTGGCCGTAAAGTCGGCTTCGCCAAGACAGAAACCGACCTGTTCGGACCTGGTCTGCTTGTGTCCAGCCATCAACGTACCAGTCACAGGTCACAACTCAGCACGGACAACACAACTCAAAACTGAGGTGCCCTGCGTGCGTGCTGTGCAAACGGACGGCACGTGATTCTTCGCCGGGCTGAGTGCTGCACTGAATTAGACAACATGCAAAGTCACAGCATCACACGGGTTGGGGGGGGGGGGGGGGGGGGCTGAGCCAACAGAGGCCGTGAGGCGAGTGGAAGAGCACTGTGTCTGCTACAGCCGTGCGGGCGCCGGTACGCACTGACTAGGACAGCTTCGGGCCGAGGCAGTTCTCGTTCGCGCAGCCAGCAGACGCCAGTGTTTTGCACTCGGAGCTTTAGGTATCATTCAGACTAGTGCTAGCGCTCACGCGTAATAACAAGCACAACTGTTCCAAAACAAAAGCCGTCTATTCTGAAGACTAAAAATCTTGAACTATGGGTCTTTAAGGCATAGTTTACGTCACTGAGCAAGGTCGCTCGAGTGATCCTAGTTCGGTACGGCCACCAGACACTTGTGTGGTCCCGTGATGCCGGTTACAGCCGCAGCATCATTTGTCTTTCAAGCGGGTTGGGTAAAAAAGGCCAGTAGTGTCGGTGGCACGTAGATCGGGGTTGATGCATTGGGTACTCTATACTTGTGCGGAGGGCTACACCTGCCACAGTCAACATGGCACGTCTTGCTGCCGGTTTTCCTAAATTAATGTCGAAGTCCATTTTAGATTTTCTCTACCCAACTTTTTTCCATAGTTCCTCCTCAGTTTAATAATAATAATAACGACGATGATGATGATGGATAATTATAAAGCGTCTTTTCCTCAGTCAGCTGTAAGCGCCTGCACGAGTAAAAGGACTAAAAACAAGCTAAACTAAAAAGAACTAAAAGAGTTTAAAGGTTATAGCTGAAAAAAATATGTATTCACTGCAGGACACCGACCTGTATCGATCACCTCTCTTTCGTTAATTGAGCTCCGGCATGATAAAATATTATTTCGCCGTAAAACCTGGCATAGTGGCCGCCTTTACACGCTCAATATCTCTCGCTCTCCTAAATGTGAAGTTCTCATCGTGTTAAGCGCCATATCATAAATTTCGCCACCTGAGCCTGGCCGTGGCATGAATGATGTATGTAAAGTTGTTGTGGCATGAGAGATGGGTGTATCGTGGGGGTGAGGTTCTTCGCAACATGTCGTAAATCTGAATCTGCTGTACTGCCTTGTTACGTTGTAGGTAAAACGGACCGGGGATATGTTCTCTCTCTCTCTCTCTCTCTCTCTCTCTCTCTCTCTCTCTCTCTCTCTCTCTCACGCTTTTTAAATGTTCTTTATTAGCGTGTAGTTTCTTTTAACTATGGATTCATGGGTATTTCTGCTTTGTTCCTGTTGCTGTACATGGGACTCTGTGTGTGTATGTGTGTTTGTGTGTTGATTTAGATAGACACTGCTAGAATAGGTACTACTGATACTACAAGAATTAGCAACGGCAGGTATGAAAATTGGCTGTTTTACGCTAATTACCTCTACCGTTGAAAAATAAAGTTTTCTTGACTCTCTCTCTCTCTCTCTCTCTCTCTCTCTCTCTCTCTCTCTCTCTCTCACTAGGATTCCAGATAGGAAGGTCCTGGGTTCGAATCCCAACTGATAGGAACAAATTTTTTGCAGGCCTATTGCAGGACCTCTGTGTTGTGACTCGGAAAGCCGCCGCCTCGATACCGCCAAGGCCTGAGGCCTGTCCCCATGACACTGCTGTAAACTGACCCCATGGAAGCAAACCTCCTTAGCAAGCTTCATTGAACACACACACACACACACTTGAAAATCCAACTGATTTGTGTGCTTAATGACACGTAGATGAAGAATTCCAATTTTGATCAGCCGTGGACGATGCGTGGCTGAACCTTTGATCGGAGTGTCCCGCCAAGAATGAGTTAATGTTATTCTCGCGGTTGGTAGGAGATATTACACATCAAAACACCCACCTCTCTCTCTCTCTCTCTCTCTCTCACCACACACACACACACACACACACACACACACACACACACACACACACACACACACCCCTTAACGTGGTACCGCTTCCTCGTTTCCTTCCAATATTGCCTCCTCCACGTCCAGGGGGTTTCTAACCTTCCTTCCCACGCCGGACAATGGTGATTCGTTCCGCGTAGCAATAGCCGCCTAATCTAGCTCATCTCGGCGCTGTTGTGGTCCTGCCTCTGGTCGATGAGCTCGTGGTTAGCGTCGGGCGATTACAGATACAAAGCTCATTTCGCTCGGAAACGCTCCGCGACTCCAGTGGTCGTATTGCCTTCGTTATGCGTTAATCTGCGAGCAGTGCGCGTTGCTCATACACATTCAATACGATATAGGGAAGGTAGGGAGCGGGAGATTCATGACCGTGGGCGTCTTGAGACGTGTGACTAACGGACAAGAGAACGCACACACACACACACACACACACACACACACACACACACACACACACACACACACACACACACACACACACAAAGTCGGTCAATCAGTCGATGTGTACACGTGATGGAAACTCTGGCGTAGGACAACTGAGGATTTCTAACATCATCTATAAAAAGACGTAAGCGTTTATCACAAACCATGAGCCTTAGACCTTTTTACCACACGACCGTAGCACTTCCATTATGCCTACATATAGTTCTTTACTGTATCGTCCGAAACAGGATCTAAGCGCTTGTAAAATCCGTGAGGCTTAGGCCCATTTTCGGCAGCTCGCGAGCCAAAAAATCTGTTGCAGTATCTCTGTCGCGTTTTTTCATCCACCGCCACCTGGAAGAACTGCCTAAAGCGCCCTATTGAATCCATGATGCTTACTCCATTCTTCCAGATGACGACAGTGCCGTAGAAACGGGTCGAATACGTTATGAACGATCGAGAGGCGTATGTTCTGGCTTGACGGAGGTCGCCGCACGTGCCGTAGATCAATCTACTCGATATGGCTACGAGAAACAAGTGGGGGGCCAATGTTTGAGGAGCGGCAACGGTCTTAGTGCTACAGAATGCCGAGTCTCCTTGTCAGAACTTAAAGAGATTTACTATCATCTGGACAAAGGACTTATGCGCCATGGGACTGACACGAGCTGCGGTCCTTGTTTGTTTCCAGATGTAAAAGCGAATCCAATGTTGTGGACCTATGAGTTAAGGAGGGGGGACTGCCCCCCTGAATGAACGTATAACGAGGACCTCTCGCAATTAGGTTTAATCCACGTTCATGCTAAAAACAACAGAACACGTGGATGGGCGCATGCTTCTTCTCTCCCCCCCCCCCCTCTTCTTCCCCCAGTGGGGTAAGGCCGAATCGTCAAAATTGAGCTGGAATGATCATCGCTGCCATGACCGTTTCAGCTGCTCTTTCCTAGCGATTCCCTTTTTTGCACACGTACTCCCCCTGTCCTTAAGAACGAAAGCACTGCCCATAGCCGTGTAAAGTGAGTTGTAGATCACCACAGCAGCAAGAACCCCAGTGGTCCACTGAACGGAAGTGAAGGCCCTGGTCTTTCTCCTCCTCCTTCTCCCCCCAAATGCATCATCTGCTTCAGTTTCAGTTTTATTTATTTCCAGAAACCCCATCAGGGTGTACTGGCAAATATGTCTAAATATTCATATGTATCCATTCAGCCAGCATGGCTACAGGTAGTCTGTTCACATTGAGGCATATATCATATCTGTACAGAGCACAGTATCCAAATCAGACAAAAAAAGCAACCTTCACACATGGACACACTGCTTGCTCACATCTACATTTGATAGACCCGTGCGCGCGCGCGCGCACACACACACACACACACACACACACCAGCGGATCAGCGGGAAGCTGCAGCCAAAGGAGATTCCCACCCTATGCCTGATTGAAACCGCAGCGCTCCCGGGACGCTCGCAACACGTCCGTAACCTCCTTCACACGGTGCGTATTTCAAGTCTACTTTACTTGTGATCGAGAAGGGCGGGACAACAGTGATCCATCGGCCGACTGCAATGTATTGGGTCTTTCAAATGCCTGCTGATTAACTCGTGCTTTTGGACTCGGTGCGACAGAGACAAATGTGTCTGCAGACTTAGTCTTTTCCAGGGCTCACATTACTAGCCCCCCCTACCCTCTCCCCCTCCCCTCCCCAACACTCTCTCTCTCTCTCTCTCTCTCTCTCTTTACATCCGGTTTAGCGAAAAGCTAGATAACTTTATGCGTAACTACGTAGCTGGTGAGCTAGAGGGAAAAGAAAAAAAAAAAACTTGCGATAGGGGTGGCAGGGAACATGGCGTATTGATCACAATCGTTTGCAATTGCCTCCAATGCATTTTGCACGGCTAATCGGATTGTTCTGAAAGTGCTTTGCCTCGTGGGAAAGGGGGGTTTTATGTGACAAGCACGTTCGTGTCAGTTTGACCTTAGCCTGGCTCATCAGACCAAAGTGTGTTCATTGTCATTCCGTTCGCGGCGAGCATATGTCGCAACCATCGTTTCCTGCGTTCGGGCTTCGCGCAGATAAAGGTGTCATTCCTCCCATGACTGGGCTTTTTACATAGGGAGAATTCTGTTCTGGAACAGTTGCGGTTGTGGGTGCGCCTGTCTGCCCGAACTAGCCTATTTCACTGATTAGTACGGTTCCGAATGCGACACACTGACGTTTAATGGCTGTGAGAAGGGGTGAGCGGTGGTCTAATAGGTAGCGCGTCGGATTTAGCCGCTGCGCTACTGAACACGACCGTCACCAATGTCACGGCGATGAAGCGTGGGTTCGAGCCCATGTCGAGCTTGTGATATGTGCTACGGTTTTTCCTGGCTGCCGGGCTGCTCATCGGGGGTTTCTCTCCGGGTTATCCGGCTTTCCTCCCCCAGCAAAATCGTAAAAAAAAATACAGGATAGGTATTGGGTGGCGCTGCACTGCGGCGACGCGCTTCCACCGGGGGAAGCAGCCCGAATTTCCCGAAAGGGATAATAAAGTAGTTTAAAAATAAAAATTAAAAAAAATTATTAAAAAAAACAGGAAAAACTTAACCGTCCGTAGCTGGCGTCCGCCTTGTTTGTCGATTGTCGTCAGTGACACTGGCTACAACGCTTCAGTCAACTGAACGCAAGCCTGTCTGTGCGTGTATGCTACTACGTTTTGGCTTCAGTCAGCTAAACACAAGCCTGTCTGTGCGTGTATGCTACTACGTTTTGGCTTCAATCAGCTAAACACAAGCCTGTCTGTGCGTGTACTTGTGTACGTTCCTTAGTGGTGTGATGATAAGACTCCACCAAAACAGCGCACGACGACCTTTGAATCTAAAAAAATGGTTAGCAATGGGGCCTTAAATAATTGTCGTTCCTCGCTTGTTGGTGGTAAAACAACAACGATAGATCAGTCGATGTCAAATTATTTTGGTACGGTGGTGGTTGGGTTGGGGAGAGGGTGGGTGGATGTGGGGGTTTGGGGGTTTAACGTCCTTTTCCACCACATAGGGTGATATCAAAGACGGGGCAACGATGAAAAAGCCAGCACAAATATCTGGCCCCAGCCGGGATACGAACTCACGACCCGAGCATTAGAAGTCCAACGCTCTACCATTCGGCCATCCCGGCTCCCTGGGGAGAGGGAAAAGAGGGTGGGAGAAAGCCTACAACTGACAACGGCAACAACGCGGTTCTGTGTGTGTGTGTGTGTGTGTGTGTGTGTGTGTGTGTGTGTGTGTGTGCGCGCGCGCGTGCGCTCGCGCGCGTATGCCACAGGCAGGACGAATCGTCCCATTGTTGTCTCCCTTGTTTCTACTCCGACTCAAAACTGTTTTGTTTCGTCAGGGTTCTGATTTCCAATCCGAAAAGGCAAACAAAATGTAATCGATTGTCAACACGTTTAACGAGAAGATTTGAACAGCGGTGGGCTGAACGCTTCCACGCTGTTTGTGGCGGCTTTCCCCCCACTTGAAACAGGCCTCACCCGCACCGTTTCCGTGGTCGCAATAGTCCTGTGTTCTTAGACAACAAAACCCCTACGACCCGCCTCGGGCGAGGCCAGAGAATCACTGTTGCCTGTGCATGGCGCTTCGTTCCCCGCTCGAATCCTGCCCAAGGCTCACGAGTTGACACACACACACACACACACACACACAAAAGGTTAATGTAGCGAATTATCTCATGGAGAATTACTCCTAAAAAAAATATATAAAAAAGTGTGATATGGAGCACTTTCAGGCAAGCACACGCAGTTCTAACAGCTGACGCGATTACAAAGGTTCACGTTGAGTATTAAAAAAAAAAAAAAGTGTACGATACAAAAAAAAACACTTCACACAAGCACACGAGCTCGTCTTGTCTAAGGCTCAGCAGCTGATCCGATTATGAAGATTATGCAGCGGAAATTATCACAGTGAATTAATCCTTCAAATTGCTTTGCGATCGAAAATAATAATAATAATAATAATAATAAATTCACACACAAGCATACACGGAGTGCTCATGAACGTTGTCCACCGAAAGGCATCTCCATTATGCACTGTCTCGGTTGTGAGAAATGGAAAAACAGTTATAAATGCATTCAATGTGTACGGAATGGGTGGGTGGGTGTTTGGGGGTTTAACGTCATTTTCCACCACTTACGGGTGATATCAAAGAGGAGGCAACGATGAGAAAGCCAGCAACAAATATCTGGCCCCAGCTGGGATACGAACTCTGGACTCGAGCACCAGAAGTCCAGCGCTCTACCATGCGGCCACCCCGGCTCCCCTCAATGTGTACGATGATAGAATAATCATATCAGTAAAAAAAATTCAAACAAAGTATTGTGAGCTGTCTCTGAGCACTTGTAACATTAACAACCGTTCCAAATAAAAGCGCGAATGTTCTGCCCGTCTCAAACGTGCTAATCGCTTGCTTCAGTGCGGCGTACACGGATCTCCGATGCCGGCCGGTAGTCCTAAGGGCCCTGGGCAGAAGTCTGGCGAGGACAAGAAATCACGCTGCGGGTCAGTGCATGGCGTTCCATGATAGGCAATCGATCAGCGCAATGTCCTCTTCTTCAGGCAGGAAATCAAGGGGAATCAGCTCATTTGTATGGACACCGGACCGACAGCTAGAAAAGGCGCGGAAGCAGCCATCACTTCCTGTCTTCTGTCTCTTTTGGGGGCCTGATGTTGTTCTCTGGCCGACTCTTTGAGGAGCCGCACGTTGCGCACGTGCCTGTCAGGTCATCCTGACCTGTCACCGGTGTGGGCGTTGTGGGAAACAAGGGGAGGGGGGATGTCTCCTATTATATCAGCAACAAGTCAGTCTTATCCAGAGACGGCGTCAGTTTTTTTTTGTTTTTTTTTTTCCCCTGTTAATTTCTAAAGGAACTTAACTGTCCCTCGGGTCCATCCAAGCGCAAAGGCGACAGGCGACAGGCGAAGAGGCGAAAGGGGACTGAAGACGGGGAGGGGGGGTGTCTCCTCAGTGTTACACCACCAAGATCGTATTCTGAAGTGACATCACTTTTCCGTTTCCTGTTAATTTCAAACTTTTTTTTTTTTTTTTTTGCTGCCACAACTCTTTGCCGGCTCCAGTGGTGTTCCTCCCTGGTAATCCACGGAGGGCTCGGAAGTTGGGACAATTTTTATTATGCATGATGATGGAGATGAGGATGATGGTAAGATGATGCTATGGAGGTCCGTGTGGTTTGGGACTGCGGGACAGGGCCGCATTCCACGCTTCCTGTCATAAATATCCCGGCATTAACCAGGCCCGGGAACTACGGCACCTGCGGTGCCGGCCGTGTAATCATCCACATCATAAGACGTGTCATACCAAGGGAAGCACCCCCAAAGTCGCACCCGTGAAGTGGGTGAAGCTCGGCTGTGTGGCAACAGCCTCCCCATTGGGCCCATAGCACACCCGCTCTGAGTAGGAGCCGACCTAGGTATGAAAAATCCCGCTTGCCTCGGCTGGGACTCGAACCCGGGTCTCCCGGTCCATAGTCCGAAGTGCTAACCACTACACTACGGGGGCCGTTTTTTTTTTTTAAAACAATGTTGTTATTGCTTTTTTTTATGGACAGAGTAACTGTTTCTCGCTTTCCTCTTCAGCACCGAAAGGGAAACTGGGTAACTTTCTACCCCCCCCCCAAACACACACACACACACACACACACACACACACACACACACACACACACACACACACACACACACACAAAATTCCCAATCCGCCACACAAGACACAAAAACCAGTGCTCTTGAGTCTGCCCCCGGCAGCGCTCGTAACCCAATTGCTTGAAAGCCAAATCGAAATCGGGCAAACACACACACACACACACACACACACACACACACACACACACACACACACACACACACACACACAGAAACCTACTAGTGCAGTACCAACACTAGCCCTGACCTCGGCCGTTTTTCTTCCAGGCTTGACCAAATCAAAGCAACGGGCAAACAGTCTAATTACTGCTCATTAGCTCTGACAGGCAAACACGTGGTGAGGTTTGGGGGGGGGGGAGGAGGAGGAGGGACGGGGGGGGGGGGGGTCAGCCGAGCATGGCTCTATCCACACTAATCAATAGGAACACGATGGTCAGCTGCCACCCACGTTTGGGACTGGACGACAGTCTGATTACTCTCTCTCTCTCTCTCTCTCTGTATGTCTCTCTCAATCAATGTAAAACCGTTGTACAAGACGTCCTTCTACTTAGCGCTAATGAATCGAACTGGCCAGGATTCCTGATACACGAGGTGTGTGTGTGTGTGTGTGTGTGTGTGTGTGTGTGTGTGTGTGTGTGTGTGTGTGTGTGTGTGTGTGTGTGTGTGTGTGTGTGTGTGTGTGTGCGTGCGTGCGTGCGTGCGTGTGTGTGTGTGTGTGTGTATGTGTGTGTGTGTGTGTGTGTGTGTGTGTGTGTGTAAGAGAGAGAGAGAGAGAGAGAGAGAGAGAGAGCATAGTGGCCGGTTTGCGCGCGCGCATGCTCACATCACAGTATCAGTTCATGTGTGCACGTAAGAAGAAAGTTCTTAACTTTAAGTCCATCCTCAACAGATTCATGCGGGGGCGTGCCTCCTCCCATCATAGTCACCGTAAGTAGCAGTCAGTTTTTTCACTTCGCTGACCGATTTTCAAACAAACACGAACAAAACACAACAAGAAAACACCTTGAAACACTAAAACAAAACAAAAAATTCTATATACAAAAAATATATATGCTAGTTTATCACACACACAAAAATACGTAAGTACTAGGCGAAAGCTCCTCCCAAAAGGGAAACGACTCTAATGTTCTTCCCAGACGCCTAAGCGCGCAAGATGGCGGAAGCCGGCCAACCCCTTACGGCTTGGGAGTCCTTATGAAATATGCAACGCGACAAGAGAGCGGAAAGAGGATTGCAGCCGGTACAAACAAATGAAAACGAACTGACCATATTCGGTCCGTGACTTGGGCCACGCTCGTGCAGAACGCCGGGCTACCGACAAACAGCAGCACACAAATGCAATGGCTGCGTCAGCCTGTGAGGGTCCCCAGAGCTCACTCCCTATTTTCTACGACCCCATATCCAATCAAGTGCATTTTACTTCCGGTCAACT
Source organism: Batillaria attramentaria (assembly GCA_018292915.2). NCBI lineage: Eukaryota > Metazoa > Mollusca > Gastropoda > Batillariidae > Batillaria > Batillaria attramentaria. The sequence goes on from JACVVK020000238.1 coordinate 989,222, forward strand.
CCTCTCTCTCTCTCTCTCTCTCTCTCTCTCTCTCTCTCTGCTCTCTCTCATGCAGTTTTAATTGCAGTTATTAAAGTTCACTCTGTCGGTGTCTGCCTCTCTCTGGACTGGAATATGTTACGGGCGGGTTTGTCAATAAACCCATATTACGTACGACATATTTTATATAAAACATTCACTTACTTCCCCAATAATGTCTTTCTTTCTTTCTTCTTCTTTTTCTTCTTTTCCCCTAACTGTAAATGCGATGGAACGACCTTTGGTCACTATAAGGATAATCCACATTATTAGTCTGATGGTGCCACTAAAAGCATTGGGTCTGAAGAAGCTAAGATGCCGTCAGTATCATTATCAGATGGACATGTTCTCTTGTCAGTCCAAGTAACTCATGCTCACGTTCTGTAGACCGTGGCTCAAGCACAAGGCCATCTTCTTTCAAACAAGATATTCTCAGTATTTTTTTTTTAACTGGGCATGTTGATGGTCTCTGCAATGCAAGTAACCCATGCTTCAAGTTATGTAGGAAAAAGGAAAAGAAAAAGAGAAACTCCATACACGATTGTGTCCATGAAGACAAAACCGCCCCGAAACAACAACAACAAAAACAAAACAAAAACGATCGGACAAACAAACACACATATAAAAAACAAAACAAAACAAACATACATACAAAAAACAAACATAAAAAAAAACCGCAAACATACCCCTCAAAAAAATTCATACCAAAAACGAAACACATCCCGAACAGAGTGTCATCAAAGTCTGTGTACCAAAGCCGGCCTAAAAACTACTCAGCAGAAATCAAATTACGATTCACGCCTGGACAACAGGGACAGGAAACAAACAGGAGGACACAAGGCCGCCGATGGAGTGCAAAGTCTACACCAAAGAAAGAAAGCGTGTTACAGGACGGTCTGACAGGTCCATCGTCGTGGACAGTTGTCCGCGATTCCTCGCCAAATAGACATGGGGGCTGGGGGCAAATCTCGATGTAAACATTGACAATGCAAGGGGATGTCTGTGGACGTCCAGCGCCCCGCAAAAGCGCCAACCATGACCGTGTGTTAATGTTGTTCTCTCCCTTGTTGCAAGTGGCCTCCCTCTGCTAGGCCAGTGGATCCCTCTGCGCAACACTGGCGGGTGGCGGGAATACGGTAACGTCTTTACGCGCGCGGGAAAGTATATTACTGCTGCCCTCCTGGCCTTACTGGGTCAAGGGAAGACGGATCGAGAATTGTCGATTGCGAATTGTCTGTATTGACGACTGTGGATTTGTGCCCCTAAACCCACAGCTATAGTGATAACGCAATCTGCAGATTTTGGGGAACTGAGGGGCCGGGCCGCATCGAACGTGAGGGACGCCGGCCCGGCCGGGACGCTTCAGTGAAGCCTAGTGCCCTTGTTTTGCGTTTTCTGTTTTATATGTATATATAGGATGGTAGATCCCCCCTCCCCTCCCCTCACTGTGGCTTGTAGCCAATATAGGGCAAGGCGGACTTGTCCAATGGCATACAAAGCACACATCTCCTAGATCTAGGTTGCGCTCTCAGCTTTTCTTACTTCCCCTACTTTCAAACTGACCGGATTGAGCGCATGTTTTGGTTTAAACAGTATTTATTCATTTTGAACAAATAGAAAATGCACTCACACAATTTCCACAAGGCCGAGCACAACAAGTTAAAAACTTATGAATGTGCTCATAAGTACAAAGAAAACATTTGCGGCGGAGGCGTCAGATACAGTATTACGTTAAGACAGATTTGTAAAGAAGTGATAGGAGGAAAGGGGACAGAGAGAATGGCTAATAAGTACAGTACAAAGAAAAATGCAGTGGGACTGTGTCTGCGACGGTGGCAGCGGGCCGGCGACTGGTAATGGTAATCGGAATTTAGGTGTCAAAGCGACCTGATACTTCTATAAAGTGCTGTACAGTTTCAAAAATGTTTATATTGTCATTCAAAGGAAGACAGAGATTCCCTCTCAAGAGGGTGTCGATGTTGTAGTTATATGGAAGAGTTGATACTGTTTGAGTACGTGCATTGATAAAGAGAGGACAATCCATAAGAAAGTGGGCTGGGTCTTCAACAACGTGGCCGCATGCACATGAGCGGTCTTCAGATAAATGCGCATGTCTTCGGCTCTAGCTACGCCTTTGTTCCTATTTTACACACACACACACACACACACACACACACACACACACACACACACACACACACACACACACACACACTATGGAAAACGCAGAAAGTCTTGCTGGCACCGCACATCCACATAAACGTTTATAAAATGGAGAACGAAATCCACATAGAAAGATAACAAATAAACTCCTGTGAACCAGTGAATCAACTTATTATTCGTGAACAAACTACACAAAGGACTGAGGCAACCCAATTTTTTCGGGCCATCAGCAGGCCCTTCATCAGGGGAATACAAAATAAACAAAAATGACGTCGAAGTAATAATACGTTATAAATATATATAATTATGGGAAGTATAAGTAAAGCTGAGAGCGCTACCTACATCAAGGAGATGTGTGCTTTGTATACCATTGGACAAGTCCGCCTTGCCCTACATTGGCTACACGCACGACCCGAGCATTAGAAGTCCAACGCTCTACCATTCGACCACCCCGGCTCCCCGGCTGTACTACAAGGCAACCATCCTAGTACTGAAGAAGGCCACTTTGGTTGGCAAGCCGCAACGTTTAGTTTGTGGGTTGTTTACGTGTACAACGCCCATTTCCAGCACATAAGGCAGAGGTCAAAGACAGAGTAACAAGGAAAACGGTCAGCACAAATATTTGACTACCAGCACGAGATTCGAACCCACGACCCCAACATTCAAAGTCAAACGCTCTACAAGCTGGGCACCCTGGGCAGGTGTGACTTCTGTGAAACACCAACAAAGCAACAAAACAACACTGAAACAAGATCGGTACAAAATGAACAGAGGCCCTTGTAGCAGTAACGGCTTCTTCTGAGCCACGTTCGCCCAGGTCACGTGCTGCATTGTCAGAGCCCTGTGTCACGTTTCCCCTAAAACCAATCCCCGGCCGGCCCGCCGGTTTTGGGGAAGAAAATTGGTGTGCTTCCGCCACAGCTTTTGGTCCACTCTCACAGAGTCAATACCAGCCCATTTCAAAATGCCAACCCCTCTGACTCGCTCTCTCGCTAGTCCTATAGAGAAAAAAAAAACAACTATAGAAACCACCATAGAAGGAGTCAGAAGCCGCCGGAGAGCGTTCGAAACTTGCTGAGTGAGTACGTAACCAGACTCTTACTACCCTCAACAACTAGGAGGGAAGGATCGATGCAGGCTTGACCCCCTGACCCCGGGCACTCTTCTCGTGGTTTATCATCTCGTGGGTGTCGCGATGTCGTCATTTATCAGCCATTTTACCCACTGTATCGATCACCGGTCTGCTCAACAGCGGCGCTCCGACCGATTCACCTCTGGGAAAAATTGTCACGTCAAACCTCACCCAGTGAATCTTGGGCCGCGACGTGTAAGGAGGGGCTGATGGACGGCTGTGAGCGACTGTGTTGCTGTAAATACCTTTTCTTTCTCCACCCAGCTGACAAGGGATTCTGTGGCTGGTGGTATTGGTTGGTACAGACGACCATCCATATTTTTCCCCCCATGCGAACAGCTGCGTGGCTGCTATGTAACGGTTCTGTCCGAAGAGCAGTGTGTTTTTGTGTGTGGTTGTATATGGGCTTGGGATAGGTCACTTGCAATCTACGGTTCATCGTCGCCTTTTTTTGTCGGGTGCGGTCGTGGTTGAATATGGAGACACCCTGGGAGGGGTGGGAACGAGTTGAATCTAGGTTATATCCCCATTACATGTGTGGGGGCGACTGGGCACAAGAGAGGGTGTGTGTGTGTGTGTGTGTGTGTGTGTGTGTGTGTGTGTGTGTGTGTGTGTGTGTGCAGAGTTGCCTGTCCTGGTTTTCTACGGGTGTCTGGAATGGTCTCAGTTTTGTCAGTGCAAGGTCTCACATTCGGTTTGAAGGATTTTTTCCTTAAGACGCGATCAACATCAAAATCTAGCCCGCTAGCAACCTTCCTTTCTCACCTCAGTCGCCGGGTGTTATTTGTCTCTTTAAATTTTGACAAATTCAATTCGCCGTTTCCTTGCTCTGGACACCGTAGCTGTCGCATTCCTATTCAACTACTCGCTAGGAACCGTACTTTCTCACCTCTGTCCAACGTCATTTCTCTCTGCACCGGCGCGACATACTCAAATGGCTGTTTCTGGAGCTTAACACCGCAGTTCTCGCATAAAAACCACTCGCCAGGAACCTTACTTTCGCAACTCAGTCGAACGTGACTTCTCCATCTCCACTGATGTCACACACACTAAAATCGCTGTTTTCCTGAATTAACACCGTGGCTCCTGCATTGTCACTGAACCACAGGGAACGTTCTTTTTTCAACTCAGTCGAACATTACTTTTCCTCTTCACATCTGTGACAAACTGACAAGGCCGCTTTCATAGATGTGACACCCGTAGTTTACGCCAGGAACCTTACTTTCCCACCTCAGGCGAACGACATATCCATCTCCACTGGTACGACATAAACAGCTGTTTTCCTTGAACTTAATACCGCAGCTGTCGCTTCGCTATCAAACTACTCGATAGGAACGGTACTTTCTCACCTTCGCCTTCTCTGCCTAGAGGTGTGACGTGCTGCACTGGCTGTTTTCTGGAGTTAAACACCGTGGTAGTTCTCCCATAATTATGAAACTTCTCGCTAGGAACTTGGCTTCCTCACCTCTATCGGAGGTGTGCGCACCCTCTCTCTGCTTGTGCGACATGCCCAAAACGGCTGTTTTCTTGAATCAAAGTCAGAGTCTTTTATTTTTCCTACCCCACTTGGGGCATTGAAAGGAAATCTAACGCGTAAGGACACAAATTGACCGTGGGGTCATGTTTGGTGTTTGTTTGAGGTACCCTGTTTGGCAGGTGTGCTAGTCTGTTGTTGTTGTTGTTGCTGTTGTTGTTGTTGTTGTTGTTGCTGTTGTTGTTGTTGTTTGTTTGTTTGTTGTTTTGTTTTCTTGGTTTTTTGTCACGAAAACGCGTGATTTTCGTGATTTTTGTGTTATGCATGTCAAGGTGCATGCCAGGCGGTCACAAAAGGAGGCAAGCTGCCAGTGAAACTGGGACTATTTGCACAGAGGTGGGACATAAGTGAGGCAAGCGGATTAGTGTGAACTGCCTCTCTGGCTTAAACAGAAAGTAGACGTGCATTACTCCTGTGAGGCCTGAGCGGAAAGGAGACATTCAAATGTTTTTTAAAATCCTGTCAGGTGCGTGCCTTTGAATGGTCTGTTTATGGTGGTAATTGTTTCTAGATTGAAGCATTTTTTCCGGGTGACTATTATGCCTGAAGCTACTAGGGAATATTTAGGCATTTTGAGGCCCTGTGTATTTGTGTCCTTCGCCCACCGTAGCCCCTACATTATCACAGGACAGCTTCCTAGAAACCTTACATTCTCATCTCTGTTTAAACGTTTGCATTTCTCCCGACAGGTCACAAATAAGATCTGCAGTGTGGGCTCTACAAATGTCAGAGAGGCACAGTTCGAGGTTTTCCAACCAAAATAGACAATGATTTCCAGCAGCAAGCCATGTCTACTGAAAGCATGCCGAAAATAATAAAAACGTTTTAATGTAATTTTGCGGCATCCTTGCCTACCCCACATGCCGAAACAGCAGAAAACTGTGCACTCTGTTCTTCATGCCCTGCAAATGCCCGAGGATGTGGTTAAAAATAGGCCATCCATCAAGCCAAGCCTCCCATTTATCAGCACAGCAAACCTGCCTCTTGTCACCAAAATCCAAAACTGGGCTCAAGCTCAAGTGACCTTCTGAGAACTCTAAATAAACCAAAGAAAATAAGGGAACGTGTTTTTGAGAATACCTGGGCCCGCATGTAAAAGTCGGGGTTAGGGATTTCAGCCCCGGGTTAGAGTCTAACCTCGAACTAAACTAGCTCTAGGGTTAAATTTTCTGTTTTTTTTTTTTGTTGTTTTTTTTGTTGTTGTTTTTTTTTGGGGGGGGGGGATCAGGAAGCGGGTCCATTCCAGCAAGGTGCCTATGCCGTTATAGAAGGATTTTTGTCTTTCTTTCTTCGCTTCCTTTTTTTGATTTAATTTTGTTTTGGGGTTTCTTTTGTCCTAGTCTGGGTTAGGCCAGTAGCCGTGGGTTAAATTAACCTCGAGTTTTACATACGGGCCCTGATCCTCTAACTCCCTAATCTGCCTCGTTGGAATTATCGCCTGGATCTGCTCGTGTGACACACTCAAATGGCTGTCTTCTTGAATTGGACACCGGAACTCTTACATGATTCGAGACTTTTCGGCCTAATGTCGATGTCCGTCCCTTAGAACTGTTCTGGGCCCGCATGTAAAACTCGAGGTTAATTTAACCCACGGCTACGGGCCTAACCCGGACTAGAACAAAAGAAACCCCAAAACAAAATTTATTTTTTTTTAAAAAGGAAGCGAAGAAAGGTAGAAAAAAAATCCTTCTCTAACGGCTTAGGCACCATGACGGAATGGACCCGCTTCCTGGTTAAACAAAAGAACAACAAAAAATTTAAGCCTGTAGCTAGTTTAGTTCGAGGTTAGACTTTAACCCTGGGCTAAAATCCCTAACTTCGACTTTTACATGCGGGCCCGACTCGCCAGCGTAAAATCTCTACAAAATAAAAATCTCTCTGCAGGTGCAGCCGTGTCGGGTGATTTTGCCCTAATCACCTGAAACTATACACTGGACACCGCTAATCTGGAGGTCTCTCCCGTCACAATTTCCTGTATGATTTTAAGACCGAAATTATTTGTGTGTGTGTGTGTGTGTGTGTGTGTGTGTGTGTGTGTGGGTGGGTGGGTGGGTGGGTGGGTGGTGGTGTCCCCGGTCATCTGTGCCACTAATCACGATTGCAGGAACCCATCCTCCGCACGTAATTTCCTTTTTTCGCCGCTGAGTAAATAATCGGCTGTAGGCAGCAATATTATCAGCGTACACAGTGACCCTATTGTTTCCCTTGTCCTCCTTTCTTTGTTTCTTTTGCCGGCCAAAGAACACAAATGTACAAGGCCTCAAAATGCCTATATATATATATATATTCCCTATTAGCCTCAGGCATCATGGTCACCCCTAAAAATGCTTCAATCTACGAACACAAAATATCATGCACAGACCATTCAGGGGCACGCACCTGACAAAGAGTTTTTGAATGCCTCCTTCCTGCTCAGGCCTCACTGGAGTAATGCTAGTCTACTTTCTTGTTTAGGCCAGAGAGCCGCTTCATCCAAATCCGCTCGCTTCGCTTTTGCCACTCGCCAGCGCAAAAAGTCCCGGCTTCACTGGCAGTTTGCCTCTTTTTCTCGTTGGCCAGTCTTTGATATCACCCGTATGTGGTGAAAAAAAAGACGTTAACCCCTGAAAAAACCCAACCGGCCATCCCTCTTGAAGCATAAAACCCCAAGTCAAACATTTGGGAAAACGTTGTTGTCCTCTCTTTTCATCCTCTGATCGTTCCTTTCAGCTTCTAGCGCTTTCGTAAGCCACTTTAATGCAAGTATCAGCATCCTGTTCTCACCGATTAATGTTTTTGGCTGTTTGGGTGGTTTGTTTTTATTTTTACTTTTCTCACCAATATCCTCTCTCTCTGTGTGTGTGTGTGTGTGTGTGTGTGTGTGTGTGTGTGTGTGTGTGTGTGTGTGTGTGTGTGTGTGTGTGTGTGTGTGTGTGTGTGTGTGTGTGTGAAGGACAGCCAGTAAGAGAGACCTGTGCGTCTATGATCTCATCCTTGGAAAATAAAGTTTTAGTCAGTCAGTCAGTCAGTCAGTCAGTCACACTCTCTCTCTCTCTCTCTCTCTCTCTCTCTGTCTCTTTGTTTTGTTTTTGTTTTTGTTTTGTTTTTGCTGCACATTCATTGCACACCAGAACATCTGCACCTCCTGAGCCGAAAAGACCAAAAAGACCACAACGTGACACACAATGCAGCCAGAGTCATGCTGAACTGGACGTGCGAAGACCGAATGACCAGACGGCAGCTGTCGATTGAGTGGCGTCCACACAGCCGCGAGCTGATTGCGAAACTGTGCTAATACACTGCTGACGACACTCGTTTTCTCGGGTGCAGCCAACGCTGCCTGCTGCTGATCGGCTGATTATTCGCAGGGCTGTTTACAACCGAGAGACGACACAACTGATTGTATGATCCTTCGCTTTGGTTGTAGTTTCGTTAAAGGCTCACCTTCTGGTGTATTTAGACGGTGGGTGGATCGTTCTGCGTTCTCAGTGCTTTCTGTTTATGTCTCGTGTCGTGCCACTAAAATAAAATATAAAATAAAATTTTAAAAAATTCGCTGCGAAGAAAAATCAGCCCGTGTTATGATGTTGTTTCCATTACTATGGAAACAACATTTAAAAAACTGACTTCAGACGTTCTCCAAGATCAAGAATCGTATTACCACAAGCCACGATCTTCGAGTTCTGGTTAATTTCTGGATGACAAATACAAGGCCCCCAGCACGCCCCGCCTTGTTGCGTCTCTCCTGTCGCAGGCCATTACACACCAATCATAACAAGCAGGTCATCGACAGAAAACTCCTCAACCGCCGCGCGACAAACTTCCGTCAAACTCACCCCTGGAACACTGTCAACACCAGACAACCATTACTGACCTATACATTCTGAGAAGAAGCACGGCAGGGGGTGCGGGGAAGGGGGGTGGGGGTGGGGAAGGAGGAGAAGACTTAAAACAACTTTACGCGCGTTGACTGAAAGGACAGAGAGAAAAATGCCACTTATGAAGTTGAAAGGTTGTTTGCAGAATATAACATGACGCTCCATTTGGTTATTAACTGCGACCGTCTTTGTAACTTTGCAGCTTCTAATATTACATAAATACGGTCTACTCTGAGACTGCGGTGCCTTTCCTGCGTGGATAATGTCGAAACTGGAGCCTGCTGAAACGCCCCCTAGATGCAAAACGCAAGTTTTTTGGGTTTTTTTCTCTCCCCAAATTCAAATTTAAAACTACTTTACTGTCCATGAAATAACAGGTCTAACATGGAAAATCGTCTTCGAACTCACAGCTCCAAACAAAATAAGAATGAAATTTTTTTTAGTGCACTACTACGCCTACTTGAGTCTTCATTATGGTCTGTGGTGTTATACTCTGCCTCAAGTGACTGTTACTGGTGCACGCAGATTTAACACATTCGATGAAACGTTTTTCCACAACGATGTTGTATGCAACACACGCGCCTAGACACTTTAACCACGACAGCAGTAAGGCATCATGGGGAGGAAAAGGCGCACAAGAAAGAGTATTTTCATCAGCAGCATTCTTGACTTTTTTTTCTTTTTTTTTTTTTTTTTTTGCTTGGCCTTTCAGTCTCGGCAGCGAGTGACAAGCACAAATCAGAGTCCATTACTTCGCTACTTTGAGCTATTGATCTGTCGTGTTGCTGGTCTTGTGTTTTCGGGAGACTGGGGGGAATCTCGCTGAAAACAGCTCATCATTAACTTGGTCAGTGGGGCGGAACAGGCGTATTCAACTCCATAACACGATTTTTTTTTTTGGGGGGGGGGGGGGGGGGGGAGGGGAGTTGGATGGTCATTCTCTGTGGTGGTGACATTTCATGCCGTAAGCCAGAAAAGCATTAATCTAAAAAAATAAAAATAGTGGCAATCTCTCTCTCTCTCTCTCTCTCTCTCTCTCTCTCAGGAAAGAGAAGACGTATGGGAAGGGAGGAGGGGGGGGGAAGGGGGTACAGGGAAGAGGGACTGAGGGTGTCGTCAAAACACGCGTTCTTTGATATTTGCTCAGTTAGACGAGCAGAGAACGAGACAATGCATGCATTAACAGGTATCGTATAGTTTATATCGTATAGTTCGACACCTGTTAATACATTGTCTCGTTGAGACATACTCTCTGGTATCTTCTCCCTCCGCCTCCCCCTCCCCCCCCCCCCCCCGTCTCTCTCTCTCTCTCTCCTCTCTCTCTCTCTCCTCTCTCTCTCTCTCTCTCTCTCTCTCTCTCTCTGAGATACACCACCTTTTCTGCAGACGCTAAACCTGTCACTGGAAATAGGACTCGCTGGAACGAAATACACGAGTCCGACCACCGTTTCCGACCTCCTCACCTGGTGCAGAAAGGGGAGCGATGTCCACTAGCGGATGAAAGCGGGTCTGACCCACGACTGTGACATTTTGTACGGCGTCTTCGGGCTTACATTCACGTCCTTGGAACTGAACCTAGTTGTTGCCGATTCCAGGGGAAAAAAACAGAAAGAAAGCCCGACTTACGTCAACAAGCTATCCTGTTGCATGATGTTAACGATGCTGTTTTTCTGGATCACACGGACGGATTGTGTTACTGGTGATGTGCTTGCGGAGATTAGGAGTGGAGAGTGTGGGGGGATGGGGGAATTGGGGGGGGGGGGGGTAGATTTAAATTCGTCTATGCCCCATGAGGATGATGTCAAAGGTTGGTGCACTGGAAAGTGCCTGTCGACATTTGAGATCTGCCGGGATTTGAACCCTTAACCTTGAGATCTTGAGTCCGAGGTTCGACCGGTCAAAGGGACTAACGCTACCGTTTCTATGCTCACAGATCATCCTGGGCTGTTTTCGTGGTATCTCTCATCACACTACTTATACACCTGGACAGTGACAGCGTCTGCAATGCTGGCACTGAGCGAACAGAAGCGCATTCAATGACGCGGCGACCACGCCAGAGGTGTAACAACAGTCGTAGAATGTGAATGTTCGACCGCTTGCGCAAAGTGTAAACAACACTGTGTCGCATTAAGAGCTGTACTAATGATCAGGATAGAGTATTTCGAGCGTACAGGCGCACTCGCGAGCGAAACTGTTCCAAACCATAAGCTGGCCCGTCTAAGCCACTCGACTCCTCTGTGGTATCTCGGGCGACAGTGGTGAAGAAGGCTAGAAGAGGGGTGGGTGGGTGTGTGTTTGGGAATTTGACGTCCTTTTCCACCACATACGGGTGATATCAAAGACGGGGCAACGATGAAAAAGCCAGCACAAATATTTGGCGCCTGCCGGGATACGAACTCACGACCCGAGCATTAGAAGTCCAACGCTCTACCATTCGGCCACCCCGGCTCCCCCAAGGCTAGAAGATTAACTCTATACGCCAAGGTCCGCATTTTAAGGCCCTCACGTTCAAAACGCTTGGCTGTACAGATCCGATTTACGGGATCGCCAACTTTCTATGTTTATACTCAGTCGTGACATCATAAAGTGCGGAACTAAATGCACAGCTAGCAAAACGGGTTTCTGGGTACGCCCCCCCCCCCCCCCCCCACACACACACACACACTCCCCCAAGCTCGTTCGATAGATGCAAAAATAATTGAATTTATCCCAACCACTGTTCCCTGCCCTCAGAGGGGGGTGACTGAAATAAAAGCAGGATTTTCCCGCAAATTTCCCACGTGAGTGTTCCGCCAAAACACGACAAACGCCCAGTGGCTGGCCTTTGATTATCACTAATTCATTAATGCCGTCACGCGTGGCTTCACACGCACCCGCATGGAAAGGGCCACATGGTATGAGCGTTGTCTGTGACTAACGTGCGTTCCACACAGACATTGCAAGGTTTTTACGATGCAGGCGGAGTGCAAAGTAGGTCTCGTATGAGGGGATCTTCACTTGATGCGCGTGCGGTACCAGGCACGCAGACACATGCAAGTCCCGCGTCAAAGGCAGTCGCGTTTACTGTTGCTAGTTTGTGTGCGTGTGTATATGTACAATCTTCTTCTTATTATTATTGTTATTATTAAGTCTGTTTCTCTTCACATGCCCTTAGCCGCGAGTTAGTCTTTGTGGCTTGCGCCGCGACGTTAACTCTTAACAGCCCATATACAAATCCCAAGTTTACTTAAAATCTTCAGATCAGTAGAAGCCACTTCAAGCCAATAATTATTATGCAATCTGCAGCGGTCTCGGGCCTAGCGGAGAAAGGCCCACGCCTTGCGTAATAATGGCTTGGAGTGTCTCCCACTGGTGTGCAGTGGCTTGTTCTTTTTAACCATCATACAGCGGGCAGGAGATGGGCGGGCTCGGTCTCTTAAGAGTTAAGCCCTAAAAACTCGCTCTCTCACTCAGTCTTCACATGCCCCCAAGTAAGAAAAATGAAATGATGCCACTAAGCGGGATTTTCCCTACCTAGGTCGGCTCCTACCCTGAGCGGGTGTGCTATGGGCCCAATGGGGAAGCTGTTGCCACACAGCCGAGATTCACCCACTTCACGGGTGTGACTTTGGGGGTGAACTATATAATTATTATATTAGGGCGAATCAACAAGAGGGGTCAGTGTCTCGCGCATTCTCCACCGCAAATGCGCAGGTTTACGTACATGATAACTACTTCAAGAGATTCAGTCTCAAGAGAGTCGATCACGTCTTTCTTTGACAGCCGCGCTTCGCTACAAGGCCGAAAGGGTTCCGACGACAGGTATCAGGGTATTGCCCTTGCGAGGCTATGTCTTGTTCTGATTAGCTCATGTCTCGAGGCGGGTTGTGCGTCACTACCGCGAGCGTCACAACCGCGTGTGACACTACCGCGTGTAACACTATCGCGTGTGTAACAATACCGCGAGTAACAGTACCGCGTGTAACACTTCCGCGTGTGTAACACTATCGCGTGTGAAACACTACCGCGGGTAGCACTACCGCGTGTAACACTTCCGCGTGTGTAACACTAACGAGAGAGAGAGAGAGAGAGAGAGAGACAGACAGACAGACAGACAGACAGATGGACACACACGCATGCAAGCGCGCACGCACGCATGCACATACAAAATGCATATAAATTTCGAGGATTTTTAATTTACAAAACATATTTGTATTAAAAGCAATACTGAATTAAAAATAAAAATGAAAAATAAAAAGATAAAAAGTTCTTTCTCTCTCTCTCTCTCTCTCTCTCTCTCTCTCTCTCTCTCTCTCTCTCTCTCTCTCTCTCTCTCTCTCAGGTGTCAGTGTCAAGTGTCACGATTGTTTCAACACACATTGAATTCAATGTTTCTGGCCACTGACCGTAAGAAACGAACCTTGACGTTTTCATCGTTATCATCGTCCTCGTTGTCTTCAGCCAGTTCGTACGACTGGATGATCGTCTGGAGTTGTTTGTTGATGGTCAAGAAACGTTTCTTTGACGCTGGGCCAGGGTGACCTCTTTCCATTTGAATTTTAACACCGTGCTGCTGTGATCGACACTCTTCAAAGTTTTGAAATGCCTGAACACTAACTCACTGCTTCTAGGCCTATTCTGGGCTGTCATCTCAATTGAGCGCGTGTTCACACACTCAATTTCTTTTTTTGCCCTCTCGCTTACTTTCACATATTTGTGAGAATGAGAACATTTCTTTCGTGATCCAAGACACACGCGGAGGTGTTACACGCGGTAGTGCTACCCGCGGTAGTATTACACACGCGATAGTGTTACACACGCGGAAGTATTACACGCGGTACTGGTACTCGCGGTTGTATTACACTCGCGATAGTGTTACACGCGGTAGTGACGCTCGCGGTAGTGGCCAGCACCCCTCGAGGCGTTATAAAATATAGACACACATTAACCCCCCCCCCCCCCCGCCCTTTAACGAAATGCTAGTGGCATGCAATTTTTTCGTCTACCCGGCTGCAGAGCCCCCCCCCCCCCCCACACACACACACACAAAATGAAGTGCCAATGACATGTAAATTTTCTTCTACCTGCAGAGCAGCAGCACGTGAAATGTCAGTGCACTCTTTTCTGTCGGCCATTAGCGCAGCCGTCGCCATTAAGGAAATTACCGTTCACGCGCTTAATGACAGGAACACGCACTGGGGGCGATCCTCCCTCTATATAAAGCACATGCATCACACACACACACACACACACACACACACACACACCATTTTGCTTACCCCTTCACCCCCCCCCCACCACCACCACCTCTCTCTCTCTCTCTCTCTCTCTCTCTCTGACGCTCGCTCTGTGCAGATGTTGGCAAATTGAATTACTCTGCGAAATACCATTTCGCTGTTTTCTGATGCGAGTTAATCAAACAGGTAGCGTTAATGATACTGCTCCGGCAGCTACAACGAAGATGAACTCACAAATAAAATCGACGTGTTTTTTACTATTACAGCTTGTACTATGGGCACTTGTCATCTCTCTCTCCGCCCACCCCACCCCCACCCCCACCCCTTAACTTTGCTTCAAACCAATCCCATATTCCTGCCCTCGGGTGGACGCTAATTCGAAATGCCTCACCTGTATCGGGGTGGCCGAATGGTAGAGCGTTGGACTTCCAACCAATGCTCGGGTTGTGAGTTCGAATCCCGGCAGGGGCCAAATATTTGTGCTGGCTTTTTCAACGTTGCCCCGTCTTTAATATCACCCGTATGTGGTGGAAAAGGGCGTTAAAACCTCCAAACACCCACCTACCCACCCACCTGTATGCTCGCACAGCTTTCATCATGGAAACCTACCCCCGCCCCCTCCTCTCTCTCTCTCTCACGCACGCACGCACGCACGCACGCACGCACGCACACACACACACACACACACACACACACACACATACACACACACACACACGCAAACACGCAAACAAACACAGACAGCTCAGAACACGTATCCCTTGAGATTGTCACCAGCCACAGCAATCCAGTCATTGAAAGTGCTAAACCCGTGCACCGCCAATTAAACGATTCCTCACAGATAACAGACGGTCATCGGGATGTCATTTCAGGCAGCTTTCCACGAGAATAGAACAGATTAGCATGGCCCGCGCACGGGCACAGATTCAGAGGCCCAGTTTAGCCCAACCTGGTTAGCCCCCCCCCCCCCCCCCCCCCCGATCAAACGCGCTGAGAAAATTACCAATCAATTCCTGTCTACAGATTTCAGGCAAACACTCCGCCGCTCCGTAGAGCATCACAACACACATAAAATCCATAAAAACAAAAGGCCGGCGGAGAATACCTCGGCAAACACTTCCGCGCGCTCTCCTCGGAGTTTGCACAAAGCTTGCCGTGACATTTGGCGAGAGTGAACGTGCATGCGTTCAAAGGGCTTAAAAATACCCAGGAACTGTTTTTCCTCCCCCATCGAACTTGCAATCAGACAAGAGTCGGAAAAAGCGAAAAGAGGGGGGGGGGGGGGAAGAGAACGCGGAAACGACTGCTCTAACGCCTGTGCTTGTGGGTGTGTTTGAGAAAACATCAGCAATCAAAACACAATGCAACCTAGATGTTGTCTTTGGTGGAAATGGGCTCCGTAACAGCTTCGGACGGACTTCCTGAATGTGGATTACGAAATGTTGAGGAACAACTGTGCGATCAAAATATTTGTGTCTTTGCCTGGAAAACAATTCAAAACCTTGAAACCGTACACTTCAGTTAAAGTTCAGTTTAAGATGGTAGTGATCTCGGCGCTAGGAAAACCCGGCGCGCTTCCACCCCATCTCTCAGTAATTAATAATAATAATAATAATAATAATGAGTATTATATAGGCGCTTTACCCAATTTCATGAATCGGCTCTGAGCGCCGCGAACTGAACCCAACACGCACGTTCACGTGAATCACACACATTCTCTCACACACCGGACATAAACACATTACAATCACGTGGTGCGAAGGGTCAGCTCAGCTATTTAAATTTCGGAATTTAGAATTGCATTTATTTTTCAAAATTTGGTGGGCTGAACATTTCCAAAGCAGAGGGGGAGGAAGCCGGAGTACCCGGAGAGAACCCCCGACGATCGGCCCGAATGAACGGTGCCACATACGAGAAGGAAAAATTCTTTGCCCCGAGCGGGGGCGAGTGGGACTCGAACCCCTGACCTCTCGCACTGGTGACAGGTCTCTTACCCACTAGACCACCGACCGCCCCTCACTGTCGCCTTTGAGGCTGTTCTAGTGAAGAGGAGGTTATGGGTTTCATGATTCAAACTTTGCTGCGCCGCGAATAGGGAAGAGATTCTCATGCAGTTCTACGACGGAAAGACTGTCCATCAGTCACATACACTAATTAATTGAAATATTCCCAACAGTTTGGTAGGATTATCATCTTTTACACCACTCGCCAGTGCAAACTTTCAGTGAGTTAACTATAAGTGCTTTACGTCCGAAAATAGTAAGGAAACAGAGAGCGAAAGTGTGAGTCATGACTTTCCATAACCCACTCAGTGGTTTACGAGTTCACAAAAACACACTCCAGTTACGTCATCAGAAAGTGCGTCATTTCAAACATTCGGAACTCATGCGTCACGGCCGGTGCAGTTATTTTGCTCACTTGTAAGCGGGGGAGGGGGGGGGTGAAATTTTATTTTTCGTTGGATCACGTAAAAAATGGTCACACAGACAATTCTCTGCGAAGTATTTGCGAGTGCACCTTTGAATGTCAGTACATGAGCACCTGCTTTGAAAGATATTCTTCTGAACATCAAGCAGTTTCACCTGCCCTACCCGTCATTTCCTCACAAGTCAGTGCGCAGAATTTTGAGAGGGTACAAACGTCACTAGTCACCCTACCAGAAAAATAAAATGTCGCAGAAAATGTAAGCGACCAGAGCAGTAGAGGTAAGAGTCTGAATGCTCGTGGCATAAACAGCTCACATGATTAGTTCGAGTGGCTTACGGCGAAAGACTAACCCCTCGACTGTTTGCGTAGCTACCTCGCCATTGGTACCGGAGGCTCGGTAGCTACACCAACAATCGAACCATCTCGGGGTTAGTCTTTCGGCGTAAACCACTCGAACTAATCATATAAGCTCTATTTCCTTCTGGGAACGCTATTTTACTCAATTCCAACAGAGAAAGTTTGGGTGGGTGGGTGTTTAGGGGTTTAACGTCCTTTTCCACCACATAGGGTGATATCAAAGACGGGGCAACGATGAAAAAGCCAGCACAATATTTGGCCCCAGCCGGGATCGAACTCACGACCCGAGCATTAGAAGTCCAACGCTCTACCATTCGACCACCCCGGCTCCCCAGAAAGTTTGGGGTTGTGCACCAGTGACCTCAATAAAAAATAAAAGAAATCATAATTAATTTATGTCTGCGTGGATCTAGATTTGGCTCCGTGAGATTGTTGCACTGTGATTACACTCGTGTTTGCTGCAGTGAGAGCCGTCAAGGAACCATTAATCTTACCTTAATTTTCGTATACAGGGTAAAAGCCGGAGAGGAAAAAAAAAAGAAGTCAAAAACGTGGATTACTCGTGCGCGGTACGAAATGTCCTACAACAATTTTCCTAGCAAAAGTTTATCCTCTTAAGAAAATATCTGACGGTTGTTACAAAAATCACCTTTTGTCACAATCTCGACTGTTGCAACACATATTTTGGCCTCTGCGAAGCACAATGATCCGGAAATATGAGCTTAAAAAAAAATCGCGCCTGGAAGCGCGCACTGAGTCGAAACATTACCCTCTCTCTCTCTCTTTTCGACATTTCGAAAACGATATTTGATTCCACGAAGACTATCACTCAGGAGTGTTATTTTCTGACCGGTACGCTTGTAATCTTATCTTTTGAGTGCGAAAGAAAAAGGTTTTGGTTCAGGTGTCTAGTCGGAAAGAATTACCATCTATTTCACGTGTCGAATTATCTCAGTATACACCTATTCCATAGCCTACATATGGGAAGTTCAGTTGCCATACCATGAGAATGGCTCTAAAGTACAAGATGAGCCTGAAGGTAGAACGAAATTGAACAGACTGTTAGTGTGTAAAAAACATTTTAAAAAAAATACAATTCCAACAAGCTCAAGAACACGCCTGAAGGACAACAGACAAAACAAAACGTATAAGCAAGTTTCCTAAGGCTTAAAGGGTGAAATGATCTTGGTAAGGCTAAAATTTCACCTTCCGAGGAAATAATGACTTTCTGAAACTAAGCAATCAGTCGGATTTCGTGACGTAAATAGCGCTGTTTTGTGACGTACATTGCACACTTGGCATCAGAGGTCGACGTAAGCAAGCAAATTAGTCTGACCAAGTGACTGACGTCAAATGTTAACTGACAATGTGCATTATTACAATGAAGCGCGACCTCACTGGCACGCGCGCGCGCGCGCGCGCACACACACACACACACACACACACACACACACACACACACACACACACACACACACACACACACAACGTACACGCCTGTAATCTCATCTTCCTTCAGTCGCTCGCACGGTACACGCGCGCACGAACGCACAGAGGTCGCGAAACTATTTTGCTCACGAAAAAACGCAGCATGGGAATAGCTGTATCGCGTGAATAATTAACAATGCCATAGACACCTTTCAAAAGCTAACGTCAAGGAGCACGTCAGCTGCTGAGATCAAAGGGCAATTATAATTACAATAGATTTTTCACGACTACCAAGGGGGCCTCGTGCCAGTCAGGCAGCTTGTGTAAACATCTTCAAAAGTTCCTCTGACCTCTCTGAACGGATATTGTGTTTTGCAGGTGGGTGGAGTGCGGAGGGGGGGGGGGGAGAAGAAGGGGGGGGGGGGTGTGAGGGGGAGAGGGTGAAGGGGGAGATGATGATGATGATGATGATGATGATGAAACTTTGTTTACCAACGGTAAAAGTTTTGACAGAAGTTCGCCAGTCTGCAAACTTGCCGTTGCTCAAGCTACAGAAACGATCTACTATACTAACATGAACATTTCAAGACAGAAAATTACGCAAGAAACAAAATCATAGAGCAGAGAGAGAGAGAGGGGGGGGGGGGGGGGTGTTGGAGTGCGCAATTTAATCAGTGTTTCCTTCAGGTCGTACAAGAATACCGCTGCACGACTAACAATGTCGTATGTTGCATGCAGCTATCTGACGAGACGCACAGCTGTGACGTCCAATTAAAACGGGACCAATAACTTTTCGCCTGGGTGCGCCCAGACACAGATTTTTTTTTTTTTTTTTAACCGGGAGGGACGCTGAAAGTTTGAAACAGCCAAGGTTCTTACTTTTTTAGCACAAAAAGTCTGACACTGCACAACACGTGAATCTTTTTCTTGAAGATTTTTAGCCAATTAAAAGCACGCGCCTGTCAAGATAGCAGAACAGGTTTTCGTCGTTTGTTGTCTGTTTATCATGCTCACTTTCAGAGAAAATAAGAACACCGGGCCCCTGTAGTGTAGTGGTTAGCACTTCGGACCATGGACCGGGAGACCCGGGTTCGAATCTCAGTCTAGGCACGCGGGATTCCCCCTACCCCAAGTCGGCTTCTACACAGATCGGACGTGCTACGGGCCCTATGGGGGAGGCTGCTGCCACACAGCCGAGACTCACCCACTCATCGGGTGCGACTTTGGGGGTGCTTCCCCTATTATGACACATCTCACGATGTGGGTGATTCCGCGGCCGGCGTCGCAGGTGCCGTACTTCCCGCGCCTGGCTGACGCCGGGATATGTATAACAGGATGCGCGGAATGCGGTCCTGTCACGCAGTCTCAAAACCATGTGCACCTCCACAGCAGCATCGTACCATCACCTTCATCCTCATCATCACGCATAATTTAAAAAAAAAACATTGCCCCAGCTTCCAAGCCCTACCATGGATTCCACCCACGACCTGGGGAAGAATCACCATTGGAGCTGGTGGCAAAGCGTTGCGGCAGAAAGAAGAAAATAATTTTTTTTAAATATATAAAAAAGCGCGTTCAGGGGCAACAAGGTAACAAGCGCTCCGGCCTGAAACCTCATGCTTTCTTATCCCTCGTCAGGGAAACCTTATTCCGGAAACTGAATACTTTACCGACTTTCCAAATAGGAAAAGAAGGAAAGTTAATTACAAGCGCAGCTCTAGGAACGCAATAGCGCGACGAGATAATCTGACTCTTTTAACTGTGAGCCAACTTATATTTCGTGAAGAGAAACTCGTGCAAAACAGCTTCCTGGTTTCAGCGCCAGGCTCCCTTCATTAATTACAGGAAAGGAAAAAGGACACCTTGGCACACGCACGAAACATAAGCCGATTTAGGTTTGCGTCACTACTGAACCCTTTAAGGCGTCAACTGACGCTCCCTCGGTTCTCCACAAAAAAGAACCTCGAAAACGGCCAATGACGCAAACCACTCGGAATAAGTGAATTACGAATGCAAGTGCAATCAGGCGGTTCTTGTCTTCACGGATGGTGTGTGACACACAAAACGACTCGTTTCGCACAAACCCTACAATTCTTCCTGCCATTCGAAACGCGTAGTGTATTTGCGGACGCTCGTCACAAGACGAGTATTCGTCAGGTTAATAATAATGCAATGGGGGCCCCCACGTCGAAATGCAAATGTTGCGAATCGAAGCGAAATAACAGAGGACACAGCATGCAGTGTCGGGGGGTGTGACGTAACGTCCGGTTCAACACCTTCTGCATACTCATGACAGTTCACTGCGGTCCTGCGACAAATAGGCGTTGGTAGGCTGGTCCTTCCCCAGTCTTAAGACCAGGCTGTCAGCATGATGTCGTTTGGTAACACACCCCACAAAAAACCCTACCACTACAGAGAGAGAGAGAGAGAGAGAGAGAGAGAGAGTGGGGTGGGTGTTTAACGTCCTTTTCCACCACATAGGGTGATATCAGAGAGAGAGAGAGAGGGTGGGGTAGGTGTTTGGGGGTTTAACGTCCTTTTCCACCACATAGGGTGATATCAGAGAGAGAGAGAGAGGGTGGGGTGGGTGTTTGGGGGTTCAACGTCCTTTTCCACCACATAGGGTGATATCAGAGAAAAAAAAGAGAGAGAGAGAGAGAGAGAGAGAATGAAGTAAGGAATCTGTGTTTCTCAACGGTAGAAGTTTGAACACAAAGGTCAATTTTCGAACTAGCCGTTGCTACAACTACTTCATAAAAAAACATTACTAGATATTCTTAACAAAAGTAAAACGTAAATACCCTCCCTTCCTGTACACACACACACACACACACACACACACACACACACACACACACACACACACACACACACACACACGTTTGCACGTATACAGCAAAGAACACCTAACAATGATTGGAGAGAGAGAGAGAGAGAGAGACAAGAGAGACAGGCAGACAGACAGACAGGAAGGCAGGCAGGCAGACAGGCAGGCAGGCAGGCAGACAGACACAGAGAAACCTTCCTTCAACACAGGCTGATTCCCCCAGCCAGCCAGACTACTGGCGAAGTGGGAAAAACTTTGTAAGTGAAAATGATCCCTGGCGTTCGCGAAATGAGATTCCGCCCAAGTAGGGCTTCGGCCCAACAGGATTTCGGCCGAAGTCAGTTTGGGCTCCAGTCACTGGAGCCTGCAGCTAGTCTCAAGTACTCTTCGTTGTCGGCGGATCGAGCACGTAAAACGGGGACTGATGCGGCCGAAACGGGGCCACCTTTGTACAGTTTTGACGACAGGAGTACATCATCGCATAACTCTTTACAGCCCAAGCAGAAATCCCGATTTTACTTGAAATCTTCAGACCACTAAGAGCCACTATTACGCAACGTTCAGCGGTCTTTGGCCCACGCCTTGCGTAACAGTGGCTTGATGTTGCTCCCATTGGTATGCAATGGATTGTTCTTTTTAACCAGTCTTATCATACAGTGGGGCGGTTGAGGAGGGAGGGGGGGGATCGCTCTCTGTCTCTTAAGAGATAATTTGTCCTCGTATAGTAATGGCGACAGGATGACGTCGTCGTATTTTATCGTCGTGTGATTCTGGCGACGGAGCATTTCGTGTACTTCATCGTCGTATGGTTTTCGACAATTGAATACGTCGCATACTTTATCGTCGTGCAGTTTCGACGACATGGTACGTCGCACACTTCATCGTCGTACAGTTTTGACGACATGGTACGTCGCACACTTTGTCGTCGTACAGTTTTGACGACATGGTACGTCGCATACCTTATCGTACAGTTTTGACGACATGGTACGTCGCATACCTTATCGTCGTACAGTTTTGACGACATGGTACGTCGAACACCTTACCGTCGTACAGTTTTGACGACATGGTACGTCGCACACCTTATCGTCGTACAGTTTTGACGACATGGTACGTCGCACACCTTATCGTCGTACAGTTTTGACGACATGGTACGTCGCACACCTTATCGTCGTACAGTTTTGACGACATGGTACGTCGAACACTTTATCTTCGTGTATCTATCGTGTATACCCTGTCGCCAGAACTAAACGGCAGCATTTTGTGTTTAGTAAGTCAATCTGGAAATGCAGAAGGCCTGTTTTGAGATGGGCAGGAAGGCAGTCTCGGTCAAATCTCGAACGCGAGGAACGTCCTTGAGTTACGCATAACAAGGTGTGCCAACGCGTAGATTGCAGCAATGACGCGAAGCGGACTGGGCGTCTCACGCACACTGCACCCCCCCAGCGTAAGCTAGCGTACATCATTATCTGGCAATTTTAAAGTCACCACGACAGTAGAGTTAAAAACAGCAACAGGAAACATTATTCCACAGTCTTCCTCTGTCACCTGAATCCCTTTTATTTCAAGCGTCTCAGACGCATTCGCGGAAACCGTCGACAGACGGGCTCTTATACCGGAAACCACACCTCTGGGCTACCGCGGCCGTCTCGAGTAGCGCGCTGGCTTCTTAAAATTGGCGACACAACTTCCCCTGAAGGTGTCTGCTATTGTCACTTCATTTCCTTGCCCATGCCCTCCAGCGGCGATGTTTCATAGCGCACAAGAGTTTTGCCCACCATGCACCGTCGTCAAGGACCCTAAATGTAGTGGGTGCAGAGTCGTTGGTGACACGACAATCGACGCGAATAGTAAGGTCAGTACGACTAGATCCTGTGCAGACCAAGGACGACTGTATCAAACGCCACTGCCTAGATGTTAGGCAGCATGCCAGCATATTGTCACTCCTGCAAGACGACAAAGCTCTGGAGGTTACCCGATAGCTCAGTGGCCAGAATCAAAACACCTTGCGCTAGGAAGGGCAGAACTACCGTGCACAAAGAAACCACGCGAACCGGCCGAGGGATGAAATATTGATGGCCCTTTTGTGCACGGAATTACACAGGAGAAGCGAACGGAAACGGAGCGTGAGTATGGGGACTGCGAGGTGTTACACGCATGCATTCATTAGTTTGGGGGGGGGGGGGTACACGTCAACGCCAGTTCCGCCCATGACGAAATGACATCTGTCTTACGTCATGACAGGGACGAGTAGATCGAATGGGTCGGTGTCGTGGTTTAAGGGTTTTTGTTTGGTTGTTTTTGTTGTTCTTTTACTTCCTCTTTTCGTTTCAGCAGAAGGTTGACGAGGAGAGGTGCTGCTAAAAGGCTCGTGACATACGGGAGACATTTTGTTGGAACTAACATAATAAAGCTCCCAAAACACGTTCCGGGGGGGGGGGGGGGGGGGGGAATTGGCCAAAGGCATGCTGTAGCCGCAAGTCACGCGAGAAACACGGGGGGAAAAAAACACCATGTTCGCTGTTTGTTCGGACTAAAATCACTCCCGTGTGACATCCGCCTAAGCTGGAGCTTTACGGCACAGCAGAGCCACCACGGATACACGCAGACTCGAGTCACCGAGTACTCAAAATTTTTCTATGCCCTGTGCAGAATTTTTTTTTTTTTTTTTTTGGTTATTCTTCCAGAGCGCAGGTGCCGGCTCAGATCGTTAATGGCGATAATGTGGCGTTTTACCGGACCACCGCTAATTAGACGTTGTAACATCTCTATCTCACGATTTTTCGAAAAACTTGATCGCGCGTGTTCCCAGTTGTTTGCGACTCTCCAAATTGAGCAGCTTTGATTTCTATATCGTATTCATTTCATTAGACATTTGCAATGTAGCGCTGGAAATCTAATATTGAGCTTTCACGTTTGAAAAACACCTTGTTTGTCGATATGGAAGTTGACACGAATGTGTGTGTGTGTGTGTGTGTGTGTGTGTGTGTGTGTGTGTGTGTGTGTGTGTGTGTGTGTGTGTGTGTGTGTGTGTGTGTGTGTGTGTGTGTGTGTGTGTGTGTGTGTGTGTGTGTGCGTGCGCGCGCGCGCGCGCGCGTGTGTGTGTGTGTGTGTGTGTGTGAGAGAGAGAGAGAGAGAGAGAGAGAGAGTTGCACACAAAAGCTGTGCACAATTATGTATTTATTACTTGAATATATGTGACATTTGGTCGTCGTTTCAGTGTTGCGGTAAAACTCAAATCAATTGGGGTCTTTTGTTGTTGTTGTTTTTTCTTTGTTGTTTTTTTTAAAACGGGTGTTTGCGTCTAAGACAAACAATCAATCACCCAGCACTTACAATACAACCCCCCTCCCCTCCCACCCCCATCGGATCTCTCATCTTCCACTACAACCATGTTTGACAGCACGTAAAAGCACCGTTATACACCTACGTCGCACGGGAGTGCTTTTAGTCCGAACAAACAGCGAACGCTACCAAACACGGCGCGGTGGGTTTTTTTCTGTTTCCGTCTCGTGTGACATACGGCCACAACATGCCTTTGCTCTAAGTTTTCCTGATCGAGCAGCGTTCGATGTTTGTTCAAACTAAAACATCTCCCGCGTCCAACGAGCCTTGCAGCAGTACGCAGAACGACATTCATTCCTTGTCCATTCATTTCTTTTCCCCCTTCTCTGTGTCGTTACAGAGCACGACTGAAGCGGTCGATCTGATCAGCTGTGAGGGCGACACTGTGACGCTGACAGGACCTGGCCGGCCGTGATCTGTGTACACACACACACACACACACACACACACACACACACCGCTGTTTCAGTCACTATCCTCATGTCCTGACCTGTCCATCACTGTGACGACACGGCATCGGCGCTTGCCTACTGCTGACGGGCAGAGAACGGTCCGCCGCCTCTGATCTACCGTCGCTGATCTCTACCACAGACTCAGTCAGAACCGAAAAACTGCTACCGCTCAGTACAAGTCTTCACCGGAGAAAAGAAAAAGGGGCAGAGGAGCTTACTGAAGTCATGGAAAACGCCGTTTGGTTGGCCGCGGAGTTACAGTGATAGAAGGGACAAGTCACCATACACTGTAGAAGTCACGTTGTACGTGGTGTTTCAGAGAGACATGTCACTAAACACTACCAGCCAAAACAAACAAACAAAAACGTCAAGTTGAGAGTGGTGTTACAGACAGACGCAAGTCTCTATACACTACAATGGCAAGCTTAGCGTGGTGTTACTGACAATAAGACAAAAGACTCGATCTGACCTAGGTCACCATACACTACGGAAAACGTCAACAAGTTACGTGGAGACTCTGACCTAAGTCACCATACACTACGGAAAACGTCAAGTTGCGCGTGACGTTACATGGAGACTCTGACCAAAGTCACCATTCACTACGGAAAACGTCAAGTTGCGCTTGACAGACGTTACATGGAGACTCTGACCTAAGTCACCATACACTACGGAAAACTCAAACTGCAAAAAACCATCAAGTTGAGCGTGGTGTTACAGTAAGACATAAGTCACCATACACCACACAAAACTGATCGTCAAGTTGAGCATGGTGTTACAGTGAGACATAAGACTCGGGCCTAAGGCACTACCATACACTATACAAAATATCAAATCGAGCCGACAGTTCAAGTACAGTGTTACAGTGAGACCGTGATAAGTCACCTTACACTACAGACGTCAAGTTGAGCGTGGAGTTACAAAGAGACATAAGTCACCATACACTAGGGGGAGGAAAAACAAGTACTGTCCCCCTCTCTGCTTCCGTCCGTCTCATAACCACTGTGCGGCAACAGCATCAGCACACTGACAGAGAACCGCTGGGCCGTCCCCGTGGCTTGTATCGTGCATGCAACAAGCTCGTTCCGCGTGGCAGAGGAACAGTTAGCGACCAAGCCACCACCACCACCGCCGCTACTCCACTACCACAGACGCCGGCGGACTGGCAGGCAACGTCGGCGGCTCGCCCCTCCGCACAGCACGTGCGTTGCCTACCAGTAGCAGTCAGGCGTGGGGGAGGGACAGCAACAGCAGCGACAACACTGCCTCACCCATCGCCAGCCACTACCACTACCACCACCACCACCGCCGCCACCATCACCAGTATCTCTGACGGCGCCGTAGCGAGTAGAAGACGGTCGGTGTGTGAGGCTGGCACGGCAGGGCTACCGTAGCGCCAGTGCCGTCGTTGAGTTGTAGACCTGCAGTAGGGGAGGGCAGAGGTCCCCCTCTCTAAAATCGATGCAACGGCTGTCTAATCGACACCATCTCTCATCTCTCCGCTTGGCCTGTGAACTGACTTAAAACTTTTTGTGTGTGAGTGTGCTTTTTCCCCTGTATCTCTTCAGTGCTGAATGTTGGGGGGGAAATAAAACTACAACATGACACCGGTATCTACTTCTGGATCTTGCTTCGAGTGCGGAGACTGACCAAAAAGAAAACAACAACAACACCAACCCTACGTGTGTGTCGGTCCACGTGTTTGGGAAAACTGACAGTTTTGTACGAGCGTCAACTCTCTGTTTTGTGAATCAGAACTTCTTGATTTGTTGTGCTGACCAAAAAAAAGACGGTGTTTGCTATCGCACGAATTCTACGCAGCTGTTCGGGAGCACACGCCGAAACTTTGAACAAGCTTCAAGCCTTCGGCGTATGAAGTGAAATAAAGAACTGGAGGAAAAAGAAGAAAAAAAACAACCCAGAAACAAACACGTTGTAAACCGAAGATGCATGATCTTGCCTCCGGTCAAAGAGAGTAACCGAAATAATCCACATTTGTGCTTTGCTGTGTGAATTCCCTGGATAGTCTGAAAGTTTTTACGGGCGTAGACGTGTCTTTCTTGACTGCGTGAAACACGGTTCAAAGGAGTGAACATAATACCTTGTTCGTGAATTTCTTTTTTTTTAACGGCCAAACACTGGCAGAAACTTCAGAACGCCTGGGTGCATTACGACGTTTCTGGAGTTCTGTGCTTTCCTTCAACCCTCCTATTTTTCTGTCTTACTTCAAGGAAAAAAGCGAAACAAACAAAAAATCTCCATTTTCTTAGTCATCGCGGGCAAAAAAGGACTTGCAAAATTTCCACGTATGCGCACGTTGTTTTGACTTGTTAGCAGCGAAGGGTGGCAAAAACAGACCTGAATTTTTTTACTATCTCCTTTTTCGTCTTCAGAAGTGTGAGCTGACGTGCTTCCCAAGAGGAGAAATTAAGAACAAAGACCCCGCGCGGTGACTTCACAAAGGTTTGGTTTTTTTTTTTTTTTTTTTACTTTGATTTTGGCTGATTAGCCGCGTTTTCCTGAAGCCCGACAACTTGGCTGGGATTGGGCACAACGGTGAGAAACCCGCACGTGCAGACCCCCACTCTGTATCTCTTTTTCTTCTCTTCTTGTGTTTTACGTAATAAGAACGTGCGAAGTCCGTCAAATGTTTCGCGGTGAAATATCCCGCAGTCGAAGAAAACGAAACGCGAAAGTTTCCGAGAGCTTGTGGGGAAAAATAATGAAAAACGCCTCAAAAGCCCTGCAAGCCAAAGATCTCCAGTTGCCGTTTTAAAACTCTTTGCTTCAGTTCGTCTGTGGATTCCCTGCTGATTGGAAACTTTTTCTTGTCGAGTTTGCGCGGAATCACTTCAAAGCCCACGCAGAGCCCAGGACGAATCGTGCAGATACGCCTGAAAGAAGGATGTGATGTACTGTACTGGTGGTAATCAGCAATTTGTTTTTTCATCAAAGACTTCTTTTCTTCTTGCCTGTGGTGAGACCCGTATGACAGGATACTAAGTCTTGAGAGACCGAGACTCGAATGTGACTACACCCTCTCGAAGAACGATGCATTCGGTGTGTGTGCTGGTTCGCAACAACTCCTGTCCTCTGGTTGCTGCTGTCTTCACTTCACCGCTTACGCAAGCGTGACGCACGGTTAACGGTTCACCCTCCAACTTGTGTCGCAATTGTGGGGCAAATACATCCGGAGTCTTCTCGAATTGTTACATTGACATCACGATTGCTCTCCCCGTTGGCCAACGGCCCACAGACTTGCTAGACAGGGCGTCTGAGCACGGGAAATGTGGACCGTGTTTTCGCGGAGGTTGACGTCATTTTGCTGTGAGACTGCTGACAACAAGTCTGTGGGTTCTTCCTGTCAAACTGAGAACGCTGGTCTCCTCAAGGAGCCAAACTGTGATCATGGTTTGCCTGTGACCTACGTCAAAAACAAAAACTGTGGATTATTTGAGCTGAAGGAGACTGCGTCATAACTTAACAAATATCCGGCTTCTGTTCACTTAAAACGTGCAGGTCGTCTTCAGCGCGACCAGTAGTATTTAAATCCAGCTTCTTTTGGGGGAACGGAATAATCTTTGTGTGCCTCGCAATGGCGAACTACACGAGCGGGGTTTTCCTCACGACGTATGAAGTCACCGGGGACGCCACCAGCTCCATTCAGGTGATGCTGGGCGAGGAGTCCACGACACAGCCGCCGACCCCATCGGCGATCGAGCAGTTCGGCCAGTCGTACCAGAAGATCCACGGCTACTTCTCCTTGGTGGTCTGCGTGTTCGGGATCGTGTCCAACGTGCTCAACATCATCGTGCTGACGCGCAAGCACATGCGGAGCCCGACCAACTTCATCCTCACGGCCCTGGCCATCGCCGACATGCTGACGATGAGCACGTATCCGATCATGGCCTGCTACCTGTACATCTTCACCAGCCCGGAGTGCTACACGGTGCAGCACAGCGCGGGCTGGATGTACTTCATTCTCTTCCACAACCTCTTCATCGTCACCTGCCACAACATGGCCATGTGGCTGACGGTCACGCTGGCCGTCTTCCGCTACATCTTCGTCTGTCAGCACACCAAGGCGGCCACGCTGTGCTCCATGGCGCGGGCCAAGCTGACGGTGGCCGTCGTGGTGGTGGCCACGGTGGTTAGCTGCGTGCCCAACTACTTCAGCTACGCCGTGGTGGACATCGGGCCTGACATCAAGCCCAACACGACCGATCCCCCCTACTCGTGCTACTGGATCACGCCCAGCGCCCTGGCCAAGGACAACCCGACCTACGAGCAGTTCGGGCGCTGGCTGTTCGGCGTGGTCATCAAAATTCTGCCGTGCGTGCTCATGGCCTTCCTGTCCACCCTGCTCATCATCGCCATGCAGCAGGCCAAGAAGCGCCGGGCCCGCCTGCTGAACAAGGTGTCGCGCATCGTGGACCACGACCACCAGTCCAGCGAGCACAACCGCACCACCATGATGCTGGTGGGCGTCGTCATCTGCTTCATCGTGACCGAGATCCCGCAGGGCATCCTGGCCTGGATCTCCGCCGTGGACCAGGACTTCTTTGAAAATGTGTACGTGCACCTGGGCGACCTCATGGACATTCTGGTGCTGGTCAACAGCGCCGTCAACTTCATCCTCTACTGCATCATGAGCCAGCAGTTCCGTAACACCTTCAAGAACCTCTTCGTCTGCAGCAGTCTCCCGGGCAACCTGGGCCGCAAGGTCACCAAGGCCAACGGGTCGGAGTACAGCATGGTGAAAACAGAGACCACGCACGTTTGATGCATGCTCAACGACAGCTTCTTCTTCCTAGGTCTGGTTCAATGCGGACTCTGCGTTACGGAGCAAAAAACAAAAAACTATACACACACAAAGTCTGTAATCGTAGGACTCGTGTGTAAATACGGAACGACTGCACGCCCGTGACGGTAAATGATCGGCTCCAGTTTGCTGGTCTACTAAACTTATGGGCATGGGATACGTGCCCAACGGTGCAACGCCTGACTGACAATGGCTCTTAACTTCCATGCTGCTACCCCGTTTGGAACGCTGGAAATTAAGCGCAGGCGGTTTCACAAACAATCGGTTCCATTTACGAGAGCTCTTCGCTGTGGACATTACTGCTAAATGCATTCGGTTGTGTATTATTTTCTTGCTGGCAGGCTGGGAGTTTACGTCAACTCCCCGTCAGCGAGAACAGGTTCTGTGTAATTTGTTTACATCCCGACGTTTTCCGCCAATAAACTGGCGTGCGTTTCAATCCGGTCAGATTTCAACAGGCTTTCAACGGCTACTGAAAACTGTTTGTGCGAGCCACACACTACTGAGCACTACACCACTGAGGTGTGACTCTTACTTAATAATTATAACTGTGGTGCTCGATTTCGAGCAAACTACGAGTGACAGTGATAGTCATCGTGTACAGCAGCTGTGGTCATTGATATCTGTGATAACTTCGGTCCAGATGAACACGACAAGCTTTGACTGAGCGATACTTACAAGTGGAATACCATCAGGTGATCGCTTTGCCTCAAGAAAAAAACGTTACAGGTCCCTAGACAAATACGCACGAGGTTATAAACTCCGGACCTGTTCTCCGAGATCAAACATTACTTTCAACCGCTGTTGATGCGTTGCATGGGGGCACGTGCTGTCGCTTCGCAAGATGACTATCGTGGACTGCAGTGGCGATGTCTGTCATGCGTCTCCCAACATCTGCCGGTCAAGCGCAACGACCAAACGTTTTTCACGGAGTACCTATGCGCTTTAAAAGTGTACCTATGAGCTTTATAAGCGGACACCAGATTGGATCGGATGTTGGCAATGACAGATTCATTCTTGAGCTCTCTGTTTGAGTTTCTCTTGTTTATTGTGTAGATATGGCTTCTCTGAACAACGTCAGTTCTCGGACTTCACAGTAAGGTTGGTTTTGTTTAAATTTGTTCTGTGTTATGGGTTTTTTTTTTTTCTCCTTTCTTTTGTTTCTGTTTCCTTCCTGTGACTGACGGGAATTCATTAATGCGGATTACTGATGATCTGTATACCGCTCGTCCTGAGAAGCAAAGCGAACATGCATGTTCATGTGAGATGATTCGTGTCTGTGTGTGCGCTTGTGTGAGAGGATTAATGCCAGCTTTAATGCGAGGTAAGTGTACGACCATTTTTATCGTTTGCTTTATGACCGCGCCATTTCCCCCCCTAGCTCTGTCTCCGCTATTCATGTACATGCTGCTTCGAATGATACTCAGCCCACGAAAGCCGCCGGACAAAGCGTGATGGAAACCAACTCATGAAACTCTGAAAATGCTTGCAAAAAATGTTTTGCGTATAATGAGGTATGTGCAAGTTACCGTGAAAAGGAAAGACGTTTGCAGTGGAGCCGCTGCGGCGGTTGTTGTACCCTTCAAATTTACATGTTTGTCTCAAGCATGGCTGACTGCACACTGGATCATAATGTTAAACCTTGCCGTGCGTCTATCATGACATTACGCTGTCGTATGGAAACGGGGTCCTGAGCGTCCTGAATTTGACAGGCACTTAGGGTCTTTTTTCCCCCGACACGGCGAAAGATCTCGCGCAGTTCTCATCTTCCCCCCTTGCTCCTTTGTTGATCAATGCCTAACATGACTTTGTATATCCTGAACGCTGATCATTTACTTGTTACTGACGTCTCCGGGTCGTAGTGAGGTAGTCGGTTTTGAAAAAAAAAAAAAAAAGAAGAGATACAAGCAGTATTGTGCCGGTGTGTGTACATATGTGTGTCAAGCTGTTTGCGATTCTGTTTACGAGTTTACCTGTAAGCGCTAGATGTTGATGATATGTATGGCTGAACACACCGTTCGTGCTTGTGCGCTACTCAGGGTCTCTGGGGCACGAACGATAAAACAGAAACTGTAAATAAATGTTTTGAAATCGTGTATCATTCTTACTGTTTCGCTGTCACGGTTGTACGAACACGAACACACACACACACACACACACACACACACACACACACACACACACACACACACACTGACACACACACACACACACAATCACCGAATTTCGAATCAGAGGGAGAGAAACTCAGATTATTTCACGAGAGAGAGAGACAGAGAGAGAGAGAGTCTCAGATTATTTCACGAGAGAGAGAGAGAGAGAGAGAGATCGCGCATCGATTGCAAAAACTAAGAACTAGAGTTTAATTATTCAAGACAAACTACACTTATAGATAGAGACAAAAGGTTATTGTGCAGAAAAAGAAAAAAAAAGTACTTTCGGGGCGTAGGCACGGAGGAGATAGCTAACAACAGCCCAGCATGCCACCACACTCAGTGTGCATCTGTTTTGTCCGCTTCCTAACCGTTATTTCCAAGTAGATCATCCGAAAATCGATGGGTACAAGAAACTGCACGCCTACCGCAAGCAATGTAGAACACAAGTAGTCACGACTCCTTTTCACCTTAATTCTACACGCATTACCTTTTCTTTAACGCATAATAGGTGTGACTTGTGCAGCGTTTTCTAAATACACGTAGGTGCAAAGTTTGACGTCAACGGAAACAAAAACGTACTTCGTATGACTGAGTTACAAGTTGCCAACGCAGATCTTGCCGTACATTTATACAGCCCTTTCTGTTATTCTGGAGTTATATTGCTTCACCACACCACACACACACACACACACACACACACACACACACACACACACACACACACACACACACACACACACACACACACACACACACACACACACAGAATGTCTGCAACCCTCTCTTAAGCCCAAGACACCTAACAAGGCTATTTGTACCGGCATCTTGTCTGTAATCCAACAACTGGAAAATAGCATCACCATTTACGGAAACACCCCCCCACCCCAACCCCACCCCCAACCCCAACCCCACCCCCAACCCCAACCCCACCCCCAACCCCAACCCCACCCCCAACCCCACCCCAACTCTTTTCAAGTTCTTGTCTTAGTATTCCTGCATGCACGATGAGTATTTGTTTTCACTTCCGCGTCCCCTCCCGGGGGAGCCGGGGTGGCCGAATGGTAGAGCGTTGGACTCTCAATGCTCGGGTCGTGAGTTCGAATCCCGCCGGCTGGGGCCAAATATTTGTGCTGGCCTTTTTTCTCGTTGCCCCGTCTTTGATATCACCCTTATGTGGTGGAAAAGGACGTTAAACTCCCAAACACCCACCCACCCGCGTCCCCTCCCCGTGGTTCGAGTCTCACTTCCGCGCTTCCACAGCGACAGGAGGCACACACACACACACTGTACAAGAGCGAGTGTTCACATTGGCCTGTCTGATATTACCAACCGCTAGCACACCAACGCATTAATTGTCGCCGCGCGACCGAGTCAGGTCTCTGTCCGGCGGTGAAAACAAAAGACACCGAGCTGAACCCGAGGGCGACACTGACAAAGCGGGGCGAGTTTCAATGGGTTCATCAGTTCTACGTGTGTCTTAGGTTTCCCCATCAGTGCTGACTACCGCTGCAAAGGGTTTAATTAATCAGTGCTAACAATAGGTTTCAATGCGTTAATCAGAGCTTCCCGACAGCAGGTCCCTTAGTCTCCATCGAATCACAACGCGATCTCTGTCAGTACTGTACAGAACGGGACTGTGGCGTTCTATGGATCGCGATAAAGACGGTTGCTTTATTCCCATCAGTCCAGATGAGACTCGGCGGGAAACCTCTTGGTCTTATCGTGGAAAGTAACAGCCCGGTCGTGCATACACAATCCGAGGATACGCCGCTGATCCACTAGGCCACCGGGGACTAGCGGCGGCGACAAAACCTCTATTTTACAGTACAAACAATTCGTACTGAAGCGCGTTACATTCATGAAGGCGGAGGGAGTGGGGAGGTGGGGGTGGAGCTCTTCTATATTAAGCCCCCCTCCCCCCCCCTTACCTCCACGTCGAGCACTGCATGACTACATTTACTTCAACTTCAAAAGTTGGTTTTCGGCCTTTGAACTGTAACCTCGTTTCAAATTTACAGAACAGACGGGAGAGGATACAGAGAGAGAGAGAGAGAGAAAAAAAAAAGAATACTTTTACAAACCACAGATCAGCACACGCAGATTTTTCACCCATAGAGAAAATGAGAGAAAAAAAATGACAGTTAACACCAAAATCAAGCTTCAACTATCCCTCCAAACTCCCTTTCGCCTTTTCTCCCTTTCTCTTTGACTCGAGACCTGCAAGCGCGCTATGCTGTCTGTCTGTCTTCTCTTCTTTTAGGTGCTCCCAGAGCTCTGGATTTGTTTTCCTGCCTGTCATTTCAAGTTCTGATCCCCTCTAACTTCTCCCATACGTCTCAGTGTTTCCCAGTACTTGTTTCTCCTGACCACTGTCTGTGCGTAATCTTTCATCCAAGCCGTGAACAAATGAAAAGGAAAGTTTCACCGTGTATCCGGTAAACTGGACAATCCTTCGGATCCAGCAGTTCCTTCCGGATGATCTGATGATATTGATGCTGTTTATCACTCTTCTTCTTCTTCCTCTCTCTCTCTCTCTCTCTCTCTCTCTCTCTCTCTCTCTCTCTCGGGAGCCGGGGTGGCCGAATGGTAGAGCGTTGGACTTCCAGCGCTCGGGTCGTGAGTTCGAATCCCGGCTGGGGCCAAATATTTGTGCTGGCTTTTTCATCGTTGCCCCGTCTTTTGAAATCAACCGTATGTGGTGGGAAAAGGACGTTAAACTCCCAAACACCCTCCCTCCCAGCCACCCTCTCTCTCTCTCTCTCTCTCTCTCTCTCTCTCTCTCTCTCTCTCTCATGATGATTATCAAATGCGTAACTGTTATCAAAGACCCTGACTTAAAAAACAAAAAAAACACCACCACCAACAAACAAACCTCAGTATTATGAGCACCGCAGATGCTGTTTTTCTTGCTGTAACATGCTTTCTGAATTATGCTGCAAAGAACGGCGACGAATGTGCTGTGAGATTATAAAGCAACACTGAAGATGCGCGCTCACGCTGTCAGTATGCATAGCGAGCACCCTTGTAAACTTTCAATGTTGCCAGGAAAAATGAAGCTAGCTGTCTAGCGTCTGATGACATACTGTGCAAACTCAACGCAGCATTCAAGATAAACGCTTTAGCCTTTGTTGCAGCCCCCCAAAAAAGGTGTGTGTGTGTGTGTGTGTGTGTGTGTGTGTGTGTGTGTGTGTGTGTGTGTGTGTGTGTGTGTGTGTGTGTGTGTGTGCGGTGTGTGTGTGTGTGTGTGTGTGTGTGTGTGTGTGTGTGTGTTATGCGGTTTTAATGTCTTCTCTTCCCATTTTACGGACAATGGTAGTGTGTGTGTGTGGGGGGGGGGGGGGAGGGGTATAATTATACGAAAATTCTGATCCTGTCGATGTCGAAATCCTTGTGATAAAAACTCAAACGCTCTGATATCCCTCCCCCCCCCCCTCCATCCCACCCCCCTCCCCAGAGACAGACAGAAAGACAGGCAAACATAGAGAGAGAGAGAGAGAGATGACAAAGAGAGAGAGAGAGAGATGACAAAGAGAGAAAGAGAGAGAGATGACAAAGAGAGAAAGAGAGAGAGAGAGATGACAAAGAGAGAGAGAGAGAGAGAGAGAGAGAGAGAGAGAGAGAGAGGACAAATTAATCACAAATCAGAACAGAAAAGGAGAGAAGAAGAACAGAAAGAAAAGAAAAAGAATTAAAAAAAAAAAAAAAACGCCTTGCTGCGAGTGGTGGCTCAGATTTGACAAAAGCACGGCATGCTGTTTGAGCGCCGCTGTCACATACTTAATACCTCTAAAACCTTAAAACACACAGGGCGCCTCAAATCGGGACGTAATGCTATCGACCCACCGGAGGACAGCGATTCCAACGTGAAGAGACAGGCAAACTTTTTGTGTTGGCTCACCAAATCAGGCACCAGTTCTTAGCAAACACTTCGGGCTTCGTGCAACTTTTGTTTAAAAAATAAACAGACGCTCCAGGACTTTCCCAACAATCGATCCCCGTGCTAGAGGATATCACCAGAAAACAAGACAAAATTTGTTGGGGCACGGTAAACTTTGAAACCGGGGTAGGGGGAGGGGTGGAGGGGGGGGGGAGAGTGAAAGAGGAGGAGGGGAGAGAAAGAGAGAGAGAGAGAGAGAGAGAGACTGACTGACTGACTGACTGAAACTTAATTTTTCAAAGATGAGATAATAGATGCGCAGGTCTCTCTTACTATCTGTCCTTGCTTCACTTAAAAAAAAAAGCACCATCCTCACTATTATCAGTACACACACACACACACACACACACACACACACACACACACACACACACACACACACACACACACACACACACACGCGCGCGAGCGCGCGCGCGGACTGAGAGAGACACAGAGAGAGAGAGAGACAGACAGACAGACAGAAGGAAACTGAACTGGTACTTTAATTGAGAGAGAGAGAGAGAGGACAAGTGCCTATATTTATAGCATTTTAAGAAAAGTAAATCACACAGTAAACGCGAGCGAGACAGAGAGACTGACAAGAGTGAGAGATTTTCCACGTGTAGAAACTTATCATTGGCAGGCCAAAGGGGAGCAACCTGATTTGCAAGAGGTGGAACACTAACATGACAAGAAATCCTTTCATGGAATTTCTCAGCGAGAGAGAGAGAGAATTTTCCACCTGTAGAAACTTATCTTTAGCTGCATTTCCAGATCGACAGGTCACAGGGGAGCAACCTGATTTCCAAGAGGAGAAACACTAACAAGACAAGAAATCCCCTTATAGAATTTCTCACGCACTGACACAGAGAGAGAGGGGGAAGAGAGAGAGAGAGAGAGAAAACTTTATTTTTCAACGGTAGAGGTAGTTAACGTGAAACAGTCAATTTTCATACCTGCCGTTGCTATTTCTAGTAGTATCTATCTAAACAGAAAAAAATACACACACACACACACACACACACACACACACACACACACACACACACACACACACACACATGTAATGCAACAGGGAAAAAAGCAAGGAAATGAAACTAGAGAGACAGACAGACAGACAGACACAGACACATACGCAGACAGATATACAGAGAGAGAGAGACAGAGACAGAAAGAGTCTCCCCGAAAGTGTTTATTGATTAGGCTTACTTTCTACCAAATTTGATCATTGATTTCGCTGGGTATGGGTAACTATCACTGAACGTACAAACGGCCCTGCAGCAGACTGTGAACAGTGAAGAGACGCGACGTGACAGTAGTTGAACGGGTCAAATCAACCATGTGCGTAGTCTCATTACACCGCACAAAAACACTCCATATAGATCAGTTTCAACAGAAACCAGCATCGCAGAAAAACTCTTTCTCTCTGTTCCTTCCTCCCCCCCCCCCCCGCTCTCTCTCTCTCTCTCTCTCTCTCTCTCTCTCTCTCTCTCTCTCTCTCAACAGATTCATTTTGTAATAAACGTTTCATCACCAACATCATGATGTCTTTCTCACCTCACACAGACAGACACAGACAGACAGACAGACAGACAGACAGACAGACAGACAGACAGACAGACAGACAGACAGACACACACACACACACACACACACACACACACACACACACACACACACACACACACGAACTTAAAAATGAACGATCTTTGTATTTTACGCTATTTAACAATACAAAGGATTTTTACTTCATTCTCCATCAGCAATCGCTACAAAAGAAAGAGACACACAGAAAGAAGAAAAAAATTTAAAGCCGTTTTAGTTCGCATCTTTCATAAACAACAGAATGATGTCATTATACAGGGCACTACAACAACCTACATTTCAGTTTTTTTTTTGTTTTTGTTTTTTTTTAAACCGCCTTACTTTGCCTCCCCCTCATTCTGAACACAGCTACCACCCACCGTGTTTCAAATGAGGGTATCCGTATGGTGCCCCCCCCCCCACTCCCCCCCCCCCCCCCCCCCGTTCTGGATTTCGGGTAAAATTCATTATCTCGGCTCTGCTGGGAGCGACGTTTACCCTACACATCGCACTGAACCGACCTTCAACACCATCATCAACCCATTCTATACGCTTTGTACAAACAAATGCACACAACATCACAGACACGAACAACAGAAAACTCGCTATCATTCGATCGTGGTGACGATTTCCCAGCCAAGGTCTCCCGCAAAAAGCACAGAATAGAGTTCCAAAATAAACTCTGAAAGTGCTTGTCTAGCATTTGAAAAAAAAAAAACCCGAGAAAAGGGCAGTGATTCCTTTGTGTGACAGCAGCATTTAAAAAAAATTAATAAATAATAACTCGAGCAAATGGGTCGCGAAATACAAGACAGCTTTCCAAAACAAATTACGATCGTGATCGTTATGCTGATCACGTTACGGAAAGCACAGCATTTCCGATCATTTCTAATAGTTTCACCCTTCTACTTTTTAGAGGTATTTCAGTCGTTTTCGGTTTGTTTGTTTGTTTGTTTGTTTGTTTGTTTGTTTTCGTTGAGTGTTTTGGGTTGTTGTTTTGTTTAGTTTTGTTTTGTTTTTTTTGCAGTTTATTTCAGAGCGCGACCATTTAAAAAAGTACAACACGTTTAAAAAAAAAAGAAATACCTTAAATTAATCGAATGATCTTTATCACAACACCTGTTCCCGCCAAAAATAACCTTCTAACACCACAAAATCGCACGCCTCCGCAGAGAGACCACACACACACACAAAAAAAACCCCTCAAAAACACACAAACACACACGCTGTACGATCACTTCGATCTATTAAAATTGTCAGGCATGCGACAACCCCCGTGTACAACTTGTCAGTCGTCGAATGCGCTTATTCGGCCGTGCATCAGCATCAGTCCCTCGGGTCACGATACAGGGTGGGTGGGGTGGGTGGGTGTTTGGGGGTTTAACGTCCTTTTCCACCACATACGGGTGATATCAAAGACGGGGCAACGATGAAACAGCCAGCACAAATACTGACGAACTCACGCCCCGAGCATTAGAAGTCCAACGCTCTACCATTCGGCCACTGACCCCGGCTCCCCGGGTCACGATACAGAATCTGAAGCCATGTGGTCACTCGGGTTAGCGTATTATATTTTCGGGAAATTCGGGCTGTCTCCCCCCTCCCACCCCCATCCCACCCCCGGGGAAGCGCGTCGCCGCGGTGCAGCGCCTCCCAATATCTATCCTATTTTTTTTATTTATGTTTTTTTTTTTGTTACAATTTTGCTGGGGGGAGGAAAGCCGGATAGTCCGGAGAGAAACCCCCGATGAGCAGCCCGGCAGCCAGGAAAAACCGGTATCACATATCACAAGCTCGACCTGGCTCGAACCCACGCTTCATCGCCGTGGTCTTTGGTGACGGCTGTTCAGTAGCGCAGCTGCTAAATCCGATGCGCTAACCTTATCCAGACCACCGCTCACCCCATCTATCTCTACGGTGGTCACACTGGTCAAAGAAAACATCTATTCATTTGGCAAACACAACCTTAGAGCTTTTGTAAACGGCAGTTTTTACCCGGGGGAACCGTTACGAGCATAGAGACCTTTAAAGCGCTGCGATACTGTAGTGAAACAGTAGGCCGTTGGGCACAGGTTGTGGGTATTGGTTTCTCGTCTCGCTGCCCGGTCGCAGGTGGTTTTTGTTTGAAAGTTCCACACACGCACTGATTTCAAATGCCACGTCCCAGATTAAAACCTGTGGCGGTGGCTTCTTGCACGGAGGCAAGCGCTCTCTCTCTCTCTCTCTCCTCCTCTCTACTCTCTCTCTCTCTCTCTCTCTCTATCTCGATACTACTAGAATTAGCAACGACAGGTATGAAAATTGGCTGTTTTACGTTAATTACCTCTACCGTTGAAAAATAAAGTTTTCTTGATTCTCTCTCTCTCTCTCTCTCTCTCTCTCTCTCTCTCTCTCTCTCTCTCTCCCCCCCCCCGCCCTAAAATCTGCTCTGTTCTGTTCTTTTTTCTTTTCTTTTTTTTTTAGGTTAGTTAGTTAGTTATCTATTTAGTTAGTTAGGGCTTAACGCCGTGCACAAAGACTATTAGGTCCTTCTCCGCCAGATTGAAATATAACAAGACAAAAAACAGATGTAAATATATATCTATCAGTTTAAATGATAAAAATGTTTCACTTCTCTGTACATCGAACATAAAGAGGGTTTTTTCAGGGAAACTGGGGGGGGGGGGGGGGGGGTCTCTTTGTTGTTGCTGTTGTTGTTTTTTGTTGTTTGTTTGTTTGTTATTGTATCAGGTTTTGGTTTTCTTTCCAAAACGTCACAAGGGATTGCTATTTCTTCATATACCGAGCCGCAGGGCCCGGTCTTGATCATCTTCCTTGCTTGCCTTAAGTTTCCATAGAAAAACAGACACAAGAGGAACTCGTTTACGTAAAAAATACAAAATAATAATAATAATAATAACAACAGAATAACAAACACACCAACTGTATGCAGTTTTCGAGACACTTCCAACTCGGTCACAATTATATACCTACGGCTTCGCACGCACGCACGCACGCACGCACGCACGCACGCACACACACACACACACACACACACACACACACACAACACACACTTTATGCAAACTTGGAGACACTTCTAACTCGGTCACAATTACATGCCTAAGTTTTCAACACAACACACACACCCACACACACCACACACCATACACACACACACACACACACAACACACACAACACCACACAACACACAAACACACACAACACACACACACACACACAACACAAAACAACAACAACAACAACCATAACAACACACCAACTATGTGCAAAATTCGACACACGCTTTCAACTCGGTCCACAGTTATAACTATGCCTACGTTTAAAACATGTGCACTGAGAATGACGCTGTCCTGCAAAAGCCGGTAAACACCATTGAAACTTATTTCTCCAGGCACTATCACAATCACAACAGGGAAAAAAATGCATTGCCACAAACGTGCCACGCACGCCCCAGACGAATCAACGAGCAAAAAAACAAACAAAAAAAAAACAAATTTTTTTTTTTTTTTTTTTTGGGGGGGGCGACACCTCTACATGTTGTTTCTCACACCTAGCGCAAAACTCACACTCGAGCGCGCCTTGGTGTGAAGCGGAATGCGTGAATGAATGTATATTGTTGGGGAAATTGAAATGGATCCATGAGTAGAGATGCATGAGATAGATTGCCGGATGTCTGTTTATAGCACAGACCTAAAAAGATAGACCCCCTGCGGTGCTGGAAGTGTGACGCCGCCGCGCGCCATGTTGCGAGTACACTGGAAGTGCCAGACGCTATCAGGTGTTTATATAGCGCGCATAGCATTGGCCAGACGCTATCAGCTGTTTACATAGCGCGCATAGCATTGGTCCGCTTTACCTTACGTCACATTTCTGATGACGTCTTTCTAAAGAACTTTGTATTTCGAACGAGGCGTCCTGTACACAGAGCATCTGAGTTCTGGTATTCACAAGATGGGCGCGATAGCGACAACTCGCAAGCAGCGGTGGCAGCGTGCGCGGTGGGTCTATCTTCTTTCTTTTTTTAGGTCTGTGGTTTTAAGTCATATCCGCGGTCTGCTGTGCTGTTATAAAATGCTTTAAACGCGGGCTTGCATAAAATATGTTACACAGGCGTTCCAGTCTGTTGTCTGAAAGAAACTATCGTTTGTTTGTGCGTTTGTTGTTGTTGTTGTTGTTGATTTCCATTGTATCTTTTGACTAGCTGTAATAAGACTGCTCGCTGATACATTGTG
Organism: Batillaria attramentaria; assembly: GCA_018292915.2. Lineage (NCBI taxonomy): Eukaryota > Metazoa > Mollusca > Gastropoda > Batillariidae > Batillaria > Batillaria attramentaria. The sequence continues at coordinate 1,030,690 of JACVVK020000238.1, forward strand.
AGGTGTGAGAGAGATACGGCGGCTGGGCAGAATGTGAATTATGTCACGCGGCGTTATGCTCTCCAGTTGTCAGTACTGACGATTGTTTTGTTTGTGGTTTTTCGTCATCTTATGCCTTAAAAACGAATGCTTACGTTCATGTTGTCTCGTTTCAATAAAGTTGTTACAGTTCACAACGCGTTGCGTGCGTGTGTGTGTGTGTGTGTGTGTGTGTGTGTGTGTGTGTGTGTGTGTGTGTGTGTGTGTGTGTGTGTGTGTGTGTGTGTGTGTGTGTGTGTGTGTGCCTGCGTAAGTGTGTGTTTGCGTGCCTGCGTGGGTGCGAGAGAGAGAGAGAGAGAGAGGTGTTCTCCAATACTAAGAAAAATGATGGTTTCGAATTTACACACGTCATATTCAAAAACAGACGCAAAATTGCTGGAACGAACTTGAGAGTAAACGCCTTTTTTTCCCCCTTCTTTTTTTTTTTCACCTGAAGCAAGGTATAGCCAACCGTTCAATCGCGTGAAGCATAGGAATCTCCGCGGCCGCCAGGCAAACGAAAAACGTGATTGTAACGTGAGCAAAGCGCTGGTGAGAACTGGGACGGCGCGGCCAACCCCCACCACCACCCACCCATCACACACACACACACACACACACACACACACACACACACACACACACCACACACACACACACACTTTCTCTCAGTCCTGATCGAGCCACGAAGCAGCAATACAAAGCCAGACTTGATTGGAAAGGCTAAAAGTGTGCACAACAATACCAGCGGCGAAGAAAACACGTGTAAGGGACATTAAGGACAGCTTGTCAAATTACACCCTGAAGATCTGACGTGCTGCGGCGCGTAAAACCCAGGAGCTGGCCCGGGCCCGTTATTGGCGCGAAAGTTAAGGTGTAATAATTTCGCACGAGGCAATTACCCAGGAAAACATCGTGAAAACCTCGCTGCAGCGGGGGTTTTTGTCGTGGCAATGTTTTGCTGGTGTTCGGCAGCGGCTCGCTAATCACATAAAGCGCAGTGTTAGCCTAATAGGCTAGGAAAATTGCTGAACAAGGTAGAACAAATTTGATCCTAACTTTTTATTACAGATTTCAGAAGAACACAGGCCCCTAATGCTGTGGTGGTCTCCGTGAATTTTTCCTCCGTCCGCGTCACCGTTAAAAACGACCGTTTATCTTGCCATTTTCACTATATGAGCCCTGTAAATGGGCTTTTGAGGGTGTGCACAAAGTATGCGTGTTTGCGGGTACAGAAATGCGCAGAACTCCACTCTAAATACGGTCACTGTTAGACAAGACATGCATTGTTGACATACTGAAATTTTACCCCAATCAGAGTGATGCTTCTTGGAAAATTGCAGCCATCATATCAGTTTGGCCGTTGATTCAAAGGACCCTGTAAAACAACGGTATTTGATGCTTGTGCACTTATCAGGTCACTGCATGTGACATGTATCGCGGAAAACATTTACGATCATTGAACAATTTAGTCAGGAAACGCTTCTTTGGTGTTGTGAAGTTCCCTTGTCACCGCATGTGCAGGTACATATGAAATATGATATCCAAGTGAGCACGTTTTTCGGTAGCGATATTTTGGGGGTGTACTTACTAAAGTAGTTGCTGCGTTGTGAGTAGTGAACGGTTTTTCTCAAAGAGCAGTGCACACTCAAGAATAGTATCCCAGTTGTGTCATATCAAAAGTTCATCAAAATCGCTTTTGCACTTTTGTCACAAACAGCCAACGAAAGTGCAGTCTGTTTAATAATGGCTGCTAGTTCAGTACTAGCACAGTGCAATGGAAATTATGTAGAGCACAACCTCAAGTCTATAGTAGTATGTGGCTGAATTCATTTCAAGTGTTATGAGGTATGTTAATCACACGGCAAACATGTTTTCAAGGTCAAGGTCATTGGTTTGTCTGTTTACTCCAAAACATTTTACTTCATCGCTCAGAATAAGCATTTTGCTGCTGCTAACTTTTGTCCCCGTGGTTTGGTGAGTTCACAGCATCCTCAGAATAAAAATATGACTGCAAAATCTTCATAACTCAAGCGTGGCCTTGACCTTTACTAGAGGTCACCAGAAAGGCATTCTTATCAATGCATATTAGGCAAATGTTATGCCAAAAGTTGTATTTACAAAATTTTCACCCAGTTTCTATGACCTTTACTCCCAAGGTCAAGGTCACCAAAGTTGTCCACAAGAAATCTTCTCCTACAAACATCGTTTGTGCTAATTTTGTTTTGCCTGGTGCTTGTGACTGCTTGTTCTTTTGCTTATTCTAACACAGCGATGAAATAAAATGTTTGGGAGTAAACAGACGAACCGACGACCTTGACCTTGTAAGCATGTTTGCCGTGTGATTAACATACCTCATAACACTTGAAATGAATTTAGCCACTTACTACTGTAGACTTGATGTTGTGTTCTACATACTCCATCACATTTTGCCAGTAATGTATGCCAGTAATTTTCATTTGTAAATTTGTGAATGTCCAAAATAAGGCAACATAACGACGTTTGTTCCCAAGGAAAAACACGTTGAAAATAAAAGAGATTTCACAGATTTGCTTTTGTGTCTATTGTTTTTTATTTGCATCCGTGTAATTTTATTTTACTGGAAGTTTCATATTAAGTTTGTCTAATTTCTGTACCTGTACCTCAAAACAGGAATTAATGAAAATGTCCGACATTTTCTGAGTGCGTTAGCGTTAGAATTTGAGGCAAAAAGGTATAATTGTAACAGTATTTTAGGGATGCTGGACCATTTCTCTAAAGCATGATGTGCGTCTGCAAATGATCTGTCAAGCGTAGCAGCTGCAGCAGTGCAATATGTCAGCCCGGTCCCCATCAGTAAGAGAATTGGCATCTACACGGAAAAAGGAAGATTTGATAACTGAGAGCTGCTACAGGCAAATCTGCTGTCATTTCGTTGGACCACTGCAGGGTGTCTGGCTTAACATACCCAGTAGTCAAACTTGAAGTGTGTGCACAATACCTGCTGCAGCGGCGTCATTTGTAATCTTTGCTGTGTATAGTCAATTTTTGAACCCAACCACAATATGGATTCCCCTCATTACCCCTCACAGCCAAAGGGACATAGTGGATGGGCTAGTAACACGTAAGTGCCAAGCCTCTCCTCTAAAAGTTAGTCAATAACAAAAAACGCTGTGTACACTGTGGCCGTCATATCTGGCTACTTGGTAACCTACCCCCGTAGCAGTTAATGCTCTGTTTAATTAGAAAAAGGTAATTTAAGTCACCTATTTCAAGCAGTGAAGAGTTCATGAAATTTGATGTGGGATGCACGTTTTCCTTCTCCTGGAATCACTCTACTTTTTCCAATATGTAAAACAATGACAAGTTAAAACTGGTGGCTGCTAGCAGCAAAATATAAACCTACCCCCCACGCAGCACGTAATGAAGGAAATGGAAAAAATGGGTAAAAATAATGACCGCTGTAAAGAAGACGTGCTTGTTTAGATTCACGGATCTTTCTTCATACGACTAGTCATTGTCTTTTCCACCAAGACAAATGTATAAAAAGAAATTGCATCAAGTGTAGCAATTATGGCAGGCTCTTTTGGTAAGCACCGCTTTCAGCCCATATAGGGAACTGATAGCTTCAATTAACAGCCATCTATAAGCAATGAATCTCTCATACAAGTTCTGGAAGATAATTCTGAAACACCGATCATGTGCTCGAATATTTGCATCATATTATACTTGTTTTCGCGGATACACCTTATCACAGCAACCAATCAAGTGTCCCTACTCCCATCATTACGTATATTCAGCCATTATTAAACAGGTTGCACTTTCGTTGGCTGTTTGTGACAAAAGTACAAAAGCGATTTCAATGAACTTTTGATATGACACAACTGGGATACTATTCTTGAGTGTGCACTGCTCTTTGAGAAAAACCGTTCACTACTCACAACGCAGCAACTACTTTAGTAAGTACACCCCCAAAATATCGCTACCGAAAAAAGTGCTCACTTGGATATCACATTTCATACGTACCTGCACATGTGGTGACAAGGGAACTTCACAACACCAAAGAAGCGTTTCCTGACTAAATTGTTCAATGATCGTAAATGTTTTCCGCGATACATGTCACCTGCAGTGACCTGATAAGTGCACAAACATCAAATACCGCCGTTTTACAGGGTCCTTTGAATCAACGGCCAAACTGATGGCCGCAATTTTCCAGGAAGCATCATTCTGATTGGGGTAAAATTTCAGTATGTCAACAATGCATGCCTTGTCTAACAGTGACCGTATTTAGAGTGGAGTTCTGCGCATTTCTGTACCCGCAAACACGCATACTTTGTGCACACCCTCAAAAGCCCATTTACAGGGCTCATATAGTGAAAATGGCAAGATAAACGGCGCGTTTTTAACAGTGACGCGGACGGAGAAAAAATTCACGGAGACCACCAAAGCATTAGGGGCCTGTGCTCTACTGATTTCTGTAATAAAAAGTTAGGATCAAATTTGTTCTACCTTCCGCTATATAAAAAGCCTAATTAGACTAGCCTATAAGAGGTGGACATGAGTTTGTGCATGGGGTTGGGGAGTAATCGATTTCATTTTGGGCGCCGACGCGGTGTGGAAGTGAGCACTTCATTCCGGGAGCGCTGTTCGTCCATGCCATTTCGGAAGGTGTGATAATTAAGATGTCAGACTCTGCACACACACACACACACACACACACACACACACACACACACACACACACACACACACAGAGCGTTCAGCTGAGTACTGTGGCAGTCGCATACGTATGGATTCAGTTCATCAGAGTTAATTCCGCCTTCTTCGTTCTCATTACCGTGTATTACAGCAGTGGGAAGTTAATCAAGACAGCGCAGAAGAAGGAGAAGCAATAATCCCAAACATCCGAACACCGCTTCAACATGAAATATATCCCTTCTCCCCCTCCCCTCCCCCCCCCCCCCCCCCACCCCCCCCCCCCCCCCCCCCCCCCTCCCCCCCCCCCCCCACCCCCAAGACCTGTTTGTACCTGCAGCGAGAGCAATTGCCCCCTGCTGTGCCCCCCGTCACCACCTCAACACTTTCTCTACTCAGTCGGCGTCGAGGGCTCACAACTCCTAACATCTCCCGGGCCGCAACAAGGGTTTATCATTGGCTCCATCGCCTATTTAGAGCGAGCGGGGGACTGACAGGCAGGAACGGCAATTTATGTTCGCCAGTTAGTTTACCTGCTGATGTAGGGGAGAAGATGGCAAAGACAATTTATTTGCTGCTGAAGACAGCTGGGCCCAGGAGGGGAGAGCAAGCCGCTTGCGGTGCGAGGGGGAGTAAGCTGATCAGTTGTCGTCGCAGGTATGTCCTTCTTTGCTTAAATTAAAGGCCCTAAAGAATAGATTGGTTTAAGGCACACGGGGCAGTTTTCGTGGTGTCTATCATCACACCACCAAGACGCATACGCAAATGCATGCACGTGACAGGTGCGCTTTGCGTTCAGCTGACTGGTGCCCAAAACGTACCAGTCGGCGATGACAGTTGGTGACGTCACTTTTCCTTACAGCTCACTCCGTTCGGAAAACATAGCATACGCCGTTTACGGACAGCTGAGTCTTCCTCGTTGACGCGGCCATCAAACGTCAGTGTGTTGCATTCAGAGCTCTACTCATCTCCAAGACGGACTATTCTGAAGTCACAGGAGCAGTCACAAGAGCTACTGTTCCGGAATAGGAGTCCCTCCATATGAAGCCTAGCACTGGTAGCAACAGCACGTCAAGTTTAAAGGATATCTCTCGACATACAGCCTTCACAAAAAGTTAAGGACCACTTGCAAATATCATTCAACTTTTGTCGTGGTGGCATGCTGGTGTAGTGCTGAACATTGCTGAAACGGCGGCTTATGTAGGCAAACAAATGAGCACAGTTCATAACCAGGGATGCATTCTTTGACCTGCATCTCATTCCATTCCATTATGTCTATTTATATATTTGTACGTAGTATGTATGTATGTATGTATGTATGTATGTATGTATGTATGTATGTATGTATGTATGTGGTATGCATGTAGGTATGTGTATTAGGCACACCCCATCCCATCCTATTCCATTCCATTATGTCTATTTATATATTTGTACGTAGTATGTATGTATGTATGTATGTATGTATGTATGTATGTATGTATGTATGTATGTATGTATGTATGTGGTATGCATGTAGGTATGTGTATTAGGCACACCCCATCCCATCCCATTCCATTCCATTATGTCTATTTATATATTTGTACGTAGTATGTATGTATGTATGTATGTATGTATGTATGTATGTATGTATGTATGTATGTATGTATGTATGTATGTATGAGTCCTGCAAAACGTGTGTGCGAGTGACTATGAGAGTGACTATGATGTATGTTGGTCGGTGTGGTGAGCTTGATGTATGTCAATTTCTAGTTTCATGTACCCCCAACGGGGTTTTGAAATAAACTTTTGACTTTTTTTTTTTTTTTTTGACAAGCTGGCACTGGGCCAACTGCAGGCCAAGGTACACGGCAGTAAGGCGTCCCTTCAATGAAGTGCCGGCAGAGTTTAATAATAATAATCACATCAATATGGGTGCTTTGGCTCAAAGCGCCGCGAGCTACACCAACACGCACACTCTCATGAATCGCACGCATTCTCTCAGACACATGTTATGAACTAATAACAACCGAAGGGCCAGCGCAGCAATTTAAGTTTCGATATTTTCGGATGTTTTTTTGCAGAACATTTCCAAAGCAGAGATGGAGGAGGCCCGCGGAGTACCCGGAGAGAAAGACTGGGACTTTAAGCTCCAGTTCTAAATGGGCGTTCAACGGGTAATTTCATGCTGCTTAACTGATAGAGATCACAGATTTAAAAAAAAAAATCAAATCACAAACAACACTACTTAAAGTGACTAGTTTAACACGTTTCGCTGGAATGGCTGGCAGTTGTGAAACGACAGCAGAGATTGAGTTTGGCATAAGAATGCAGCCCGCAATTTACTGTTCGCAGTTTTAGAACAGCCGCGCACAACTGTGATCCTTAACAGCAGAGGAAAAAAATCAAACTGTTGGCACACATATTTGTAAAAAAAAAAAAAAAAAAAAAAAAGCGCCGTGACAAACGACAAACTTAAAAACAAAACAAAAAAAATCACCATCACCAACAAGAACAACACCATCAACATCACTACCATCATCATCAAGATCACCATCGTCGTCATCATCGTCGTCGTCGTCATCATCATCGTCATCATTATTAACAACAACAAATGTGGCCTTCCGACATACGGTATTTACTGCAACATCATACGACCTGCACTGCGGCAGTAAAGTCCACGAAGCACGTAAACACATGATGCGACTGGGAAAAAGGAATAGAAGCCCCCCCCCCCCCCCCCACACACACACACACACAACCACCACTTATCCCCTACTCATCAGACAGCGCTTAACAACCCGATCTCCTCCGACTGAAAATAATACCGTTAGTCCTTCCAAACCGCTCCATCTGTACGGCCGATAGATGGCATTTTGCATCTGTGGGGTTATTTCTGGATGTGTTATCAGGTACGCTACTCGGCGGCAAATTTGTTAGTCCATATATATCTGTCGGGCAAAATTGCCGATAAAGATCCAGGCCTAGAACGGAGGGACACGAGCAGAAACAAAAAAAAAAAAAGAAAAAAAAAGAGAAAACCGCAAATCGGGGTAATAACACGACAGCGCCGAGAGGCAGGCTCAAAATACAATGCGGGGATTGTTACGGAAAACGAAGTCAATGACGCAGTTCAATACGTACGACAGAACTTTCAAAGATGCCACAAAAGAGCTTTCCAGATTTCAGCGAAAGAGCTAGCACATTCTGTCAGCGCTCGGGTCGTGAGTTCGAATCCCGGCTGGGGCCAAACATCTTGCTGGGCTTTTTCTCGCAGCCCCGTCTTTCACATCACCCTTACGTGGTGGAAAAGGACGTTAAACTCCCAAACGACGACCACCGCCATCTTTTCTTCATTCTTTGTATTTCTTTTCCCTTTTCTCCAGTTTTCTTTTTCTTTTTCTTTTCTTTTTTTCCTTCTTTTTTTCACCCTTTCTTTTTCCTAAACTTGTCACTGCCGCTACCAAGCTGATGGTACATGTATTTTCAACGCCTCTGTGCCGCCATCTCTACCACCGCAACCTGCCGCACCACTATAATTCTAGCAACAACGTCACGGTCGGAACTTCGCGAAGCTGTGTAGCTTTCAACAACAACGGGCCATCCATAATGGATCCAGTCGGCCCTGGTCCACTAGGCATCGTGTCAAGGAGACGTATCACTTCAAAGAGACACACTCTCAATAATGCAGGCCCCATAAAACCGGCGAATCGAGAAGGATTAAGAGACGCGCCGGCCGCCTTCGTGAGGAACTGACCTGACGATCAACCTCCGAGATTACGTGATAACGCCGTTGCTGTGCTCCTGCTGCTGCTGCTGTTGCTGCTGCTGCGGAGTGAGGTGTCGTACTGCGGAGTGCCACAGTGCTGTCCACAGCTGTGACACAGTTGTGATTGGGGGGGTTTCCGCCGCTGTGGCGTCGTCATCACAGCAACCTGGATTTCAAATAGCCACAACTGTGACTGTGGTTTCCACAACAGATTCTGACTGGCTGTACTACTGTCACTCGGCGCGCAAACTACATGGCGGACAGTGCATCTTCAATCGGTTTGTCACCGAGCACAGCTGTGTTCCGTTTTGTAGTTAGTAGACACACCGAGCGAAACGGCTGTGATGTGCACATGTGTGTTTCGCGCGCTGTGCCCAGTTAAGAGCAGGCTTAACATCTTTGTCCGGAGGATATTGTGTATGTGATATCGGTTACATTTTACACGACACAAGCGCCCACCCCTTGCATACCGTTGCCATCCACACACCCAGACCCCGGGCGCTGACGCGTTCAGAACGCTGTTACCAAGCACCCCACAACCCATGTTATCGCCGCTCTCACTGTGCCCGTTATGCCCATTTTTTTTCCAATCAGAAATTATTTCTCCATAAAAGTGCTTGTAATTATCTTTCAAACCATACAAATACGATCAGGAAACATCTGAGAAAGACCTTTTCCCCCCCCCCCCCCCCCAAAAATCGTTACTATTATAAAAAAATGGCCATTTAAAAAAATAAATAAATAAACGCCCGGTTGCCAAGGGGTGTGACGCACACAGTGCCTGGGTCACAGGAGAATGTCACGGGAACGCGGTCAAGGTCGGTCATGAGTTACGCTGTCAGTTTTTCAAACCCTCATTTGCAGTTTTCTAATGTAATTTTCAAACCTGCAGTTCCTAACATAATTTCAGTTCCAGCCTTCAGTTTCTAATGTAATTGTCAAACCTGTAATTCTCAAAGTAATTTTAAACGGTAATTTTTTTAAAGCCCTGGAATGACAAATTCGTCATTTTCATGTAAAACATGGTCAACGGATAAGGCATAAACTCTCGTGTGTGTGTGTGTGTGTGTGTGTGTGTGTGTGTGTGTGTGTGTGTGTGTGTGTGTGTGTGTGTGTGTGTGTGTGTGTGTGTGTGTGTGTGAGAGAGAGAGAGAGAGAGCTGCCCCACTGACCTGAACGGAACCTAGCTGAGAGACAAGACGAAAAGACAGAAACGCACACACACAGAGGGATAGAGGGAAGATCCAAACAGACCATTCACACAGATCAATGCTTGATTGCCGCTCCCCCGTTATGCTGAGTGGAGTTCCATTACGAAGCACAAAGAAAACATCTTTGTGGTCCTATTTACATTATTTGGCCGGCTCCTTTTCGACGAGAGTGCTATCAGGAAAACAGACACGGTGAACTTTAATGCCTCTTGGGAATAGGACAAAGCACACTAGCTGTTAGTGTTCATACACTCCCAGACAGACGGTGTCACTAACAAACAAACAAACCAAAAAAAAAACCCCAAAAAACCAACAACAAAATTGTGAGGACACGAACCACAAAGACATGTTCACCGGGTGTTTATGCTTGCTTTGTTTGCTTGGGTGGGTTGCGTATTTGCTTGGGCAAAGTAGGTTTCAAAGGGAATCAGGAAATACGCTTTTAAATGACTCAGGAAATAGTTTTTGAAACGAAATAAGGAAATACACTTCAAAAGGAATCAGGAAACAGACTTTGAAAGAAATGAGACCCAAAAAAGTACGTTTTCTGCTGCTACGCTATCGAAAAAGCCCTGTCGCTTCGAGAGAGGAAGCCTGTTCATAATATATTATCACACACACACACACACACACACACACACACACACACACACACACACACACACACAACTGCGCAACGCCATGTTGGTATTACGGCAAGCGTACTGCCTTCACCAGAAAGTTCTAGAGGGTGGGTGGGCGGTTGTTTGGCGGTTTAACGTCCTTTTCCACCACATACGGGTGATATCAAGGACGGGGCAACCATGAAAAGGCCAGCAGAAATATTTGGCCCCATCCGGGATACGAACTCACGACCCGAGGATTAGACGTCCAACGCTCTACCATTCGGCCACCCCGGCTCCCCCAGAAAGTTCTAGGAGTAAATAATTATGTTATAAACTGTTCACTTCTTACATGAGTAAACGTATCCTGCAAAATCTCAAATTTGGTCAGCTAGATAGCAAACACAACTCATCAGTCCATCAGCTGCAATGACAGTTTCCGCTGAAACATGTCACGGTTCATGTAACCTGCTGTGTGACTTCAGGCATGGCGAACCATGAACGCGCGTGCGCGCGCACACACACACACACACACACACACACACACACACACACACACACACACACACACACACACAGCCACTAGTTTTTAACCTTCTTCTCGTTACTTCATCATCCATTCCCCTATGTTAAACCGTCACAGAGCCAAGCACTTGCCAGTTCACCGCCTAGCCTCGCTTCTTCAGTCCTAGACCATGCGAGGCCTAATGCTGGTACCATTTTCGACCTGCTTTGATCTGTGGTCGGCCGACTGGCGATTGTGCCAATCAGATTGGGCGGAGTCAGGCAATCGGTCAGGCGCGCCAGTTCCACGGCCCCCACAGACACACAGGGGTCGGCAATTTGAAAAATTGCACGTGCTCTTTGATCTGACAAAAGCCACCTACGACCCGAGAATGACAGGGCCACTTTGATTGGTCCCGCGCGCAAGGGGAAAGCCGTCTTTCGCTCCAATGAAATCTGAGCTGTCTGCAGCAATGGGGGGATTTGGAAGATGGAGCAATGGAGCAGCTCTCCCTCTCCCTCTCTCCCCCTCTCTCTCTCTCTCCCTCTCCCTCTCTCCCCCTCTCCCACTCTCCCACTCTCAGAGTCTCTCTCTCCCTCTCTCCCCCTCTCCCACTCTCAGAGTCTCGTCTCTCTCCCCTCCTCTCCCCCTCTCCCACTCTCAGAGTCTCTCTCTCCCTCTCTCTCTCTCTCCCTCTCCCTCTCTCCCCCTCTCCCACTCTCAGAGTCTCTCTCTGAGCGTCATACATGTAGTCACACACATGTACCTGTCTCATTTCTATTTCAAGTCTGCTTTCCCTTATGACTTCGGTGTAGTAAGACGTTTCTCTGTTTCTCCTTTCTGCCTTTGTTTCTCACGATTTCTCTGTGGTGGTGGTGGTTGTTTTCATTTCAAAGTAACAAGGGCAATACAGCCGTCGTCTCCATCCTTACAAAATAAAGCCTATTAAGTGCAATTCAATTTTTTTCTTTTCATTTCTTACTGAACAAACACTTGGCCGTTTACACTCTTCTTTTTTTTCTAAGCAAACTTACACCACAAACAATGCTCTAGCAGCAAGTGTAGTTATACGACCATTTTCAAAGCAGCATGCAGAAGATTTAGTCATATGTTAACAAACTGACAAATAGTTCTGCTGCAATGCAGGTTCGTTGGTTATTTGGATCTTCACGTCCCTGCAATAAGAGTGACTGAAGACCGGTGCCGCTGCCGGTCGATGGCATGGGAAAAAAAGGACAATAACCCCCCACCGAAAAGTCCAGATGGTCACTACTCAATTCTAACGAACTGACATAATCTGCAAGGTTCAATGAGAAACGAACTGACAGTAAAGCAAGACACATCTTCGCCTCCTCCGTCACTTCTTCCCTGCCCACTGATGACGTGGTCCGCAACGATTCCCTGGCGCACAATACTTGTCAAACGTCGTTCAAGCCCCCTCCCTTCACTTCTTCTCGCTCCTCCATTTTCATCTCGCTCCTCCTCTCTCGGGACCACTTGTCGTGCTGCTTGAAAAACATTATCACTTCCCACGCGCCGGGACCGAGTCCCGCCTTCATTGTACCGGACATCTCTTGTCCGCTCTCTCAAGCCTGCCGCCCTGGTCGGACAGAACGCCTGCCCCCTCATTGGTCCTGACAAGTCAGAGGGGGCCTTTGATTGGTCAAGGCATTTCTTGGCGCGCGGAGACGGCCGCGAAACCAAGGAAAAGGGGATAGGCGAAGAACAAGATGTAAACACCTCTTCCATTCCCGGGCCAGAATTAGAATGTACGTTTCATTTAAAACGCCGGGCGGTAGAGAGGAATGACTCGCTTTCGAGATTTCGGGCAAAAGGGCAGGCTCAGCCGGTCAGACTTTAGACAAGAAAAGTCTTGGATTTAACACATAATCCCCGTTAATGGATTTCCCCGTTCGTTCTTCGGTTCTCTTCCAGCATATCTGAGTCATTGTCTTCGTTAGTGTGGCAGTGTGAGATGCCACTCAGGTTTGCTTGTGCACTACTGAACATTCTTCAGTGTGTATGTAAACCAGACTGCGTTTTACTCAACTGGTCGAGTATTCTGTGCTTGGATTTGCTGGGCCGTGAACAGGTCCTTGGTACGAACTGAGTTAAAGCTATTGGAATAACTTCATGTTGTGAGCTGCCTTTTATTTATTTATTTTTTTTTTTTTTTTGCTTGCCCCAACTCTTTTTGCCAGTTCCAGTGGTGTTCCTCCCAGGTATTGGGTGGATCCACGGAGGGCTCGAAAGCTGGGGCAATTTTATTATGCATGATGATTGAGATGAGGATGATGGTAACATGATGCTAGGGAGGTCCGTGTAGTTTGGGACTGCGGGACAGGACCGCATTCTACGCTTCCTGTCATAAATATCCCGGCACTAACCAGGCTCGGGAACTACGGCCGTGTAATCATCCACATCATAAGACGTGGTCACACCGAGGGAAGCACCCCCAAAGTCGCACCCGTGAAGTGGGTGAATCTCGGCTGTGTGGCAACAGCCTCCCCACTGGGCCCATAGCACACCCGCTCTGGGCAGGAGCCGACCTAGGCAGGAAAAATCCCGCTTGCCTCAGCTGGGACTCGAACCCGGGTCTCCCGGTCCATGGTCCGAAGTGCTAACCACTACACTACGGGGGCTGGTTCATGTTGTGAGCTTAACGTGGATAATAGCCCTAGGGTAAGCAAACCTCAAAGTGTCAACCTCAAAACCTCAAAATGTGTTTCGAAAGGACGCTGCACACACCGACTGAGTCACTGAACTCCATAAAAGGCTATCGTACAGTTAATGTATATTTGTTCTCCTTTGTCTGCCCACTGGTTGTCAGTTGTAACCGAAATGTGTTCTCAGAACTCTGGGTTACCCGTTGCATGACTGACCAACAGACTGTTCGATCTGTGAGTTTGTAAAAGTTGACTCCTGTCCCTTTAAAGGCGTTTTTTCTCACATTTTCAGTGATCACCAACATTACTGAAAAGACGATCGGGCCGGAATTCATCTTTGGGCGGAAGTTTCGGTGCGACTGGTTTACCAGCCAAATACGGGCATAATAATAATAATAATTTATTTATATAGCGCTGTAATCTACTTGTAAGGCAGTTCTAAGCGCTAAGAGTACAGATAAAGGGACAGATAAAAGTGAAGGTTCAGGACCAGGGCAACTGCATGTATGGTACTTAATAAGGAGATGGAGAAAGACGGAGGGAGGTTAGACGGTGCTTTAAGAAGAAAACAGGTAGGTTTTTAGATTTGTTTTGAAGGTTTCGAGGGAGGTTGACTGGCGGAGCGAAGGAGGCAGAGAATTCCAGGCTTTTGGACCAGCGTAGGAGAAGCATACAAGTTTTAACACCCTGAAAGTTTTCGACGCAAGATCAATGCGTACCGGGACCGGGACCGCCCAGCCCTTCGCGTATTGCGCAATTTCAGGCACCACAGGGAACCGGGTAAGGTTCTGACACGGCTGTACACTTTTTGTGTGTTTTTGTTGTTGTAGGTGGTTGTTTTGTTTTTTGTTTGTTTTTCATTGTGTGTTTCTTTTTTACGTTTTTCCTTCGGAGTCTCCTCGCTGGGACGTCGCCGTGTTGCAGTCCCACAGAGCTATACATAAAATCAAATTCATAAGCTCTGAGACTAAGAGGCGTATAAGTTTTCGTCTGGAAAACACCCGCCATGCGGGTCCCCAGAAACTGTCTGACACAATGTGGGGGAAAAAAACTGTCTGACACAATGTGGGGGAAAAAAAATCTTCAACGGACGAGCGAGGGAACTCTCGGGAGGAGGACAGAACACTTTTCCAAGAACACGCCACCCTGCCGCGCTCCTGAAAGTCCTGAGACAAACAAAAACCCCAGGCAGCAAATGAAATTCATACTTTTTTGCTGTTGTTTTGTTCTTCTTGTTTGCGTCAGTCATCGGTTTATCACACTGGAAATTCACTTAGGTGACACCGAAGACTTTTTTCCCCCTTCTTCTAAAACCCCCAAAACAACAACAGAAAGGCCAGACAGTTCCGCGCAATTTGCGCCACAGATTTCACTTCCAATTTCGATAGAGATAAAATGTCCAAACGGGACGGAGTGAGCCTCTGTTGAACAACATGAAATATGGACGGCACTGCCGACGAGCGAAAAAATATCACCAAGGGGAAAAGGTGTGCGCGCCGTGCAGGGGTTCAAACTCATTCATCATTGTTGGTAGCCACGGAGGAAAAAGAGGGAGGGAGGCGGTTCTCAGCTGGTATACAGTGTCAATGAACGTGCAAAAAAAAACAAAAAACAAAAAATTCACCATTTCGACCGTAACAGAACCAATCGCGTCCAATATCATTACGTAGTCGCGTCCAATATCATTACGTAGTCGCGTCCAATATCATTACGTAGTCTATAGCAAAAAAAAAAAAAAAAACAAAAAAAAATCTGACTATGAAAGCCCACACTTCATCGTCTGGTATTGCAATATTCAGCGAAATGACAATAATAATAATAATAATAATATAGCTCTTATTGAAACAAGCTCCGGGGTGGGTCGATGTTTGGAAATTTAACGTCCTTTTCCACCACGTAAGGGTGATATCAAAGACGGGGCAACGAGAAAATGGCCAGCACAAATATCTGGCCCCAGCCGGGATTCGAACTCACGACCCGAGCGTTGAAAGTCCAACGCTCTACCCTTCGGCTATCCCGGCTCCCCACAAGCTCTTGGAGTTTTACCAAAAAAACAACAACAACAACAACAAGTGTATATCTATATATACAGTTTGAAGAAACAAACAATAAACGATAAACAAGACGAAAAGTACACTGGACACGTCAACTCGGCTTACAGCTCGCTCACCTGTACAAAATGAAATCGTGACCAAAACCTCCACTATCAAACTCAACGGCAAAGTACTTAACATGCCGTCACGTCTTGCTCGATACGGACTGTCTCGGTTCTGTCATAAATCTTGACACTTGTCAGCTTTTTACTGTAAACCGATAGTGCACCAACTAGTCTTGGCTTTCAGGAGATGGATAAATAACAACTTTATTACGTCAGTAAGGGATATCTATTATCCTGCGCCACGCTGGGTCATCCTGACCTATAGAAACCTATATGTCTACGTATTGCGCGCACAAGATGAAAAATGGTTCCTTCATTCTGAGAACATGCTTTTCATAAAATGCCAGTTCTGGTGAAAACGTCATCAGTGCCGTCAGTAAAGGATCGCCTATTCAGTTTCCCATTTATAACATATACATATCAAGAACTGAAATCATGCTGAATGAATGAGACAAAGCAATACAGATGAATGTGGAATGATTTTTTTTTTCTTGATTTTTTTCTATTGGCGTGTTTTTTGTTTGTTTGTTGTTGTTTTTTTTCTGACGAAGCGCGGGTTTTTTTTTGTTTTTTGTTTTTAAATAATGTGTTTGCCCTTTTCCTTCTTCTTCAGAACTGAAATCGCCACTTTCGCATTCCGTTTCTTCGAAGGTTCTCTTCCTCCCTACCTGTCGGCCTTACTCTGTAAGTATCAACCGTCGCGCACCCTGCGTTCCGCTAGTGGAAAACTTCTCACAATTCCGAAGCGTAACATGAAAACTGCCGGAGAGCGCTCTTTCAGCTTTTTAGCCCCGACTGTCTGGAACTCTTTGCCAATTGAACTCCGCCTTCAGACCTCGCTGCCTCTGTTCAAATCGCATCTGAAGACCTACCTCTTCCGCCAAGCCTTCGATAGCTAAACCTCTGTTAAGTCTGTGTGCATCATGAGTTCGTTGCACTGCCAATTGTATGTATGCTGAGGGGATGTAAATAGCGTGTGTGTGTGTGTGTGTGTGTGTGTGTGTGTGTGTGCGTGTGCGTGTGTGTGTGTGCTTTAACGCGCAGCGAGTCCTTGAAGTTGGAGAACGGCGCTCTATAAGAGCTATGTACTATTATTATTTTTTATTAAATGCAGACACGGGTACAATGCTTCACACGGACACCGCTAGACGTCTTTGATTTTCTTCTCACCAATGGCGAGTAACACACGAGAAAAAAAGGTGCGAATCGAAGCGTGAATGAGAGGAAATAAGTTGCAGACAGCTGCCAGGAGTTCGATCTATGCTGTTATTTCTGGGAAAACAGCCAAAGGTTTGAAAATAAAACAGCATGCAGGTCTGCCCCGGCGGCAATGCGAACTGTTGTGTATTTTGTGGATGAAAAAACGCAGGAAAATAAGCTATAAGGAGTTCGATGTATCCCTTCCTCTTTTTCCATCTTCTGCAATTACAGAAAAAGAAGCCTTTCTTTCTTTCTTTCTTTGTAAATTATGTGTTTTTATGTGTTTGTACTACATGTATTAGTGTGTTGTGTGTGATTTTGAATTTTGAAACGTGCTTTGCCTTGTTTATATGTTACTGACTATGAGTTCATCTTATTACTGTAGCAACTGATAGTAGTTTAGCAACCGTGTGTGTGTGTGTGTAGAGTAGCAAGGACAAGATGTAAGACAGGTCTGCGCACCTAATCTTCTATCCTTGGAAAATAAAGTGTCATTGTCACATTGTCATTGTCTTTTCTTTCTTTCTTTCTTTCTTTCTTTCTTTCTTTCTTTTCTTTCTTTAAGCTTAAGCAAGCGACCCTGAGGCCTGCCTTCAGTGCGAACGGTTGCGTAGTATTCTGCGGAAGAAATGCACAGAAAACAAATAGCATGCATTACCCCCTAACTGCTTTACTGTCAATAAACGTCTCGAAACGCTGTCTTTATGTGCGGTGCATGAGCCTATACTATCGGAAGCGTGATCGATACCAGTATGAGCCGTATCATTGTGGTGGTGCATACCGCTTTGGAAACTTGACTGCGCGGGAGGTATAGCAAGGAGTGTGTGGGGGGGTAGGGGAGGGGTGGGGGGTGAAGGCCGTAAAGATGCCTGGTTCTGACAGGCGGGGATGTGGTGCTGGCCAATTTCCTCATTCAGAAACACCTCCTCGGTTCAGCGCTGCCAGTCGACCGCTGCTTTATGGTGCTAGTTTGTTGCGCGGGTTATTCCGAGATCGCGTCAGGATCCTTAATACAGGCGAAGCTCTCTCTCTCTCTCTCTCTCTCTCTCTCTCTCTCTCTCTCTCTCTCTCTCTTCTTTGTTAAATTTTGTACTAAGTAGTCTTAGTATCGGCAAGTGAGACAACTAACTGATCAACGTCAATTACTGATCAACAACTATTGGAAACTTAAGTTATTCATTTAATTTCCTCCTCTCTCTCTCTCTCTCTCTCTCTTCTCTCTCTCTCTCTCTTGTTTTCCACCTTTCATAGTCTTTTCTTTAGTCATTTTGTAGTTGCCTTTTTTGTGTAGCAACGGCTGATTGAAAACTGACCAATGTATGGCCAAATCTTACCGTTGTAAAATAAAGTTCGTTCGTTCACACACACACACACACACACACACACACACACACACACACACACACACACACACACACACACACACACACCTACTGATCAATGGTCGTGAGTTGGAAACAGTCCCGCCTGGGAACCCAACACTTGTGACGGCATTTTTCCCTCGCTGCTCTGTCTTGGATACCACCCTATCCTATAATATGATGGGGAGAGAAGAACTTTCAACCCAGAGAGAACCAAAATTATTAGTGAGTAAAAAGATTTAAATATCAGGTCTGTATCTTCCAATCCGGCACCTGCTGTCACCCTCCTTCGCAAGAACCTGTCACTAGTTTGGAACAGCCTCCCGGCAAAACAAAAACTCCAACAAACGCTGCTTATAATTACTCTGTAGGTTTCTCAGTCTTCCGAACCCTGGGCTGTTAATAAAACTATCAAAGTTCTCCCACGAAATGCTTGTCAGTTGTCAACGCCAACCTGTAAGCTGTATCAACAATTTCTCTCGGCATAAAAAAAACCTCCGACAACACTGCGCATAATTATCTTAGAATCATCAAGTTTCTTGTATAATTCCAAGCCTTGGGCTATATCAATAAAACCATCCAACTGCTCCTCCAAAAAAGCAGCAACGGCCTTGCCAGAAATTAGTCCAGTCCAAACAAAAGCAGAGCCCGTATGTAGAACTCGAGGTTAATTTAACCCACGGCTACGGGACTAAAACAAAAGAAACCCCAAAACAAAACTAAATTTAAAAAAAGGAAGCGAAGAAAGAAAGGCAAAAATCCTTCTATAAGGGCAAAGGCACCTTGCTGGAATGAACCCGCTTCCTGATTTAAAAAAAAAAAAAACACAGAAAATTTAACCCTAGAGCTTGTTTAGTTCGATGTTAGACTATAACCCGGGGCTTAACTCCCTAACCCCGACACCCAACAACAGCAACAGAGCAGTGAACTCTGTGACACAACCCACTCGCGGTGTAACGAGGCCTAATTCAAATTCCACCTATGGCGCAGAATAATTGAAAGTTTCCGCGTGGTAGGACGGGGGCGCGGGAAGCTGTAGGAGTTCTGGCGGTTAGTAAAGTTAACGGCGATCCTGGGCTTCACCCAGCCGCCGCCAGCCGGCCTCAGTCGCTCATCAAATGAAGCTCCTCAACCTCCTCCCCGCATCAGATTGGTATCAAATCCGCTGCCCGCTTGCTCCGGGGTCACCGGGGAGGGAGCTAAGGTGGGGAGGTGGTGGCAGGGTGGAGGTGACAGGAGAGGCCTCCATGGAATATGGTGCAGGAGAGAATGGGTGGAGGAGGGACAGCTGAGAGAGGACGAGGGGCCCAACAAGAATCAGCAACAAGTATCAAAGCTGTTGCTTCTTGCTCCGGGCCACAAGCCATGGTAGAGATGAAGGGTGAGGCGGCTGGGTTGTGGTGGTATACGAGAGCTGGCTAGGTGGAATAATTACAGTGAAGGAGCAGAGGGGATGGAGGAGGGAGAGCTGAAAGAGCAGGGATCCTACCTGCATCAGATCTGGGTCACCAGGCGCCATGTTGGGTGTGTGGGGTGGGTTGTGGTGGTGGCTGGGTGGAGGAGGTAAGAGGGAGCTAGGTCTGAATAAAGTGAAGGAGGCGATGGTGGAGAAGGGGGTAAACTGAATGAGGCGGAGTGACCCTAACAGCATCAGGCTGGTATCAAATCCAAGCCTTTCTGCTCTGGATCACAAGACGCCACGTTGAGGGTGGGGGCTGACTGAGGCTGAGGAGTGTGGTGGTGTCTGCTGGAGGTGTGTGGTGGGGGGGTGTAGGTGGGGGGGTGTTGGGGGGGGGTGTTAACGTCCTTTTCCACCACATACGGGTGAGATATGAAAGACGGGGATACGAACTCACGACCCGAGCATTAGAAGGGGTGAGTGAGTACGAGAGCTAGGTCTGGGAGCCGGTTTGGTCGAATGGTAGAGCGTTGGACTTCTAATGCTCGGGTCGTGAGTTCGTATCCAGGCTGGGGCCAAATATTTGTGCTGGCTTTATCATCGTTGCCCCGTCGTTGATATCACCCTTACGTGGTGGAGAAGGACGTTAAACCCCCAAACACCCACACACTGACCCACGAGAGCTAGGTGGAATAAATACAGCGAAACAGTAGAGGGGTGGAGGAAGGAAGTTAGTTTAAAAGAAGATATATCAGCATCAAATCCGTGTCTTCTTGCTCTCGGTCATCCGCCATGTTGGGTTGGTGGCTGGCATGGTGCAGGTGGTAAGAGAGAGCTAAGTGAAAAAGGAGAGAGTGGTGGAGGAGGAGAGGAGGCTGCACGAAGCGAAAGGACCCAACAGCATAAGGGCCGTTCTACACGTGACAAGCGGCAAATTGCCGCCCTTCGACTTTCCCCCCACAAGTTTGTCTGCCGCAACGCCGCTGCTTCTACACGCGGAAACCTCCGCACCACAAGTCGGCTGATTGACCTTTCGTGTGACCCTTTCAACCCTATATTTGGAAGGGTCCTCGCGCGATTTCGCCCGGCCATGGTCGCGAGTGAATCCGAGTCAGACTCAGTTGAACATGTGAATAAAAGTTCGGAGGAGAAATTAGCTTTTGCAGCAGCTGCAGTTATTTTACTGCAGAACAGGAAGAAACAGCGGATCTGGGCGAGAAAGTGGATCTTGCAGCGAGCTTCGCTTGGCGCATACGGAGGTCATTGACGCCATTTTGTTTAATTTGGCCGCGTGACCACTACGCGGCGTGCGATTGGCCGTCCTGGCGTGCCTCGCGCGCACTTGCCAGGCGCAAGCCGAGAAAATAGAAAGCCGTTCTATCCGGAACTTGCCGCGGCAAGCCGTGGGCCGCAAGACTGTACAGCTTGCTTATACATTTGCCGTAGACTTGCCGGGGCCGCAAACCCGCTTTTGCCGGGCAAACTTGCCACGTGTAGAACGGCCCTAAGATCAGTATCAAGTTCCGTTGCCTTCTTGCTTGGGGGTCACCCGGCATGTTGTTGGGGGTGTGGGGGGCTGAGGCTGCGGCTGATGAGACAGGCGGCGGCTGCTTGAAAGAGGACGAGGAGGGAGGGACGCCATCAGATTGGTAAAACATCGGATCCCTGCCGGTTCCGTGGTATTGATCTTGTCATTAGCGATGTGATCTGCGTGACCCAAGGCGATGGAGGCAGTCTGTGAAGGTAGACTACAGTTAAGTACGCTATGGTACAGCCCAGTGGCCGGATTTTGCAGCTGAAATTCGGTTCGTTGTACTTGTTTAAACACGCTTATTCCAAGGTTACTAGGCTTCACGGAAGCCTTGGTTTTGCGTCTGCCCGCTCAAACTAGTCTATCTCCATGTACGTCAGACAGTCTATCGTAACTCATCCGTGACTGGTGTCTTCCGATCAAAGGTTCGGCCATGCACCGCCCACACACTAAACTTTCGCTCATTAAAAATGAATTCTCTCTGTCCATTTTTCATTAGGTACACACAATGACAAGTATGTGAGTCTTCAGTGAAATTTACTAGAGATCCAGGTTTGTTTGCATGTAGTCAGTTTAATGTAGTTTCGTGGCGGAAGACTCAGGCTAGGCCAGCACAGTGAGAAGGCAGCAGTGAGTGTGTGTGTTTTTAGGGCTTAAAGCCGCGCAAGCACCAAAGACTAATTCGCGGCTAAGTGTGCCTGCAATATCGTGGAAAAAAAAAAAAAAAAAAAAACATGTAACGTTGGACGTAACCGGTCTAGAGGGCGGTATAAACCTAGGACATGCAGGAGACGCTGCACCTTCATGCTAATTTATCGAATTCCCGACTACAAAAAAGCGTAGAAAACAAATAACAATTACAACTAGGTAAAACAAAGACAAATACTAAGCGCATAAACGGCAAACATTGCAACTTATCATCTCCTAGGCGCAATAAACCAGTTCGCAGCATACGCCCAACATTACTTATTCCTAACCACTGGTAGTGCAGACGTGAGAAGCTCCAGTCGCAACAGAGCTGAGGATGAGTAAAGCTCTGAATGCGAAACGAACAGACGATTGCTGGCCGATCGAAGTTGAAAAAGGAAGCTCGACGACGGGCAATATCAAAGCACATGAATTTGATTATTGTTACGGTTCAGGGTAAAAGCAAAGGGACTGCAAGGACAGTCGGTCGGTGGTCTAGTGGTTAAGAGACCTGTCACCAATGCGAGAGGTCATGGGTTCGAGTCCCACTCGGGCAAAGAATTTTTCCTTCTCGTATGTGGCACCGTTCATTCGGGCCGATCGTCGGGGGTTCTCTCCGGGTACTCCGGCTTCCTCCCCCTCTGCTTTGGAAATGTTCAGCCCACCAAATTTGAAAAAAATAAATGCAATTCTAAATTCCGAAATTTAAATAGCTGAGCTGACCCTTCGCACCACGTGATTGTAATGCGTTTATGTCCAGTGTGTGAGAGAATGTGTGTGATTCACGTGAGCGTGCGTGTTGGGTTCAGTTCGCGGCGCTTTGAGCCGATTCATGAAATTGGGTAAAGCGCCTATATAATACTCATTATTATTATTATTATTATATCTCAGAGGGACCCCAGATAAAGAGTAATTCTCAAAAACAGCACCAAAGAGACCACAATTTTGAATCACCCTTCACATCACATAACACTGCTGATAAAATACGCACAAACCTCCACTAAGGCGAAGATCATCCAAAAAGGTTTTTTTAAAAAATACACCCCATCCCCTCCAAACACCCCCGCACCCTCCCCCAAAAATCCTGACTCGACTGCCCGGCACCGGTCATAATCCACCTACTTTATTGCCCATTTGGTGATGGCACGCGTTCGAAATTTGAGCCGTTGCCCGTGCATGTAGCAAAACGCTCGATCTGCAAGCCCCACTGGCCGCTGGGAATGTGAGGCGGCCATCTCCGGCACTCAAGCCGCTCAGCGCTATTCATCACTCGAAAGGCTCGTGAGTTTCCGTTCACAAACATGCTTCGACCTGGCCGTGTGAAAGGTATAAGCGTTAGACCATTAAGAGCCACTTGTCCCCCCCCCCCCAAAAAAAAAAAAAAAGAGAAAAAAACTGATTGGTTGAGTGGAGCACAGTGTTGCTGGAGGTGGGGGTGGGGGTGGGGGTAGGGGGTCTGCAGTTACCGATTCCTTAATTGTGCACTTTTCCTGTGATGAGAGTCTTTAGTACTGCCGGTTTGACCAAAGATCGATAACGAGACTTCAGACGCTGTAGGGGAGAGAACTCTGCAAGTCGGTTTTCTTTGTTTTCTTGTTAGGTTTTGTTGTTGTTGCTTCGGTTTTTGTTGTTGTTGTTTGGTTGGTGTTGTTTGCTTGTTTTGTTTGTTGATTGTTAGTTTTTGGGAGGTTTTTGGTTGGTTGGTTTTTTGATTGGTTTGCTTGTTGTGTTTTTTTGTTGTTGTTTGTTTGCTGTTGTTGTTGTTGTTGGTTTTTTGTTTTGTTTGTTTGTTGTTGTTTTGTTTTTTTTTGTTTGTTGTTGTTGTTTTTGTTTTGTTTTTTTTGGGGGGGGGTTGTTTGTTGCTGTTGTTTTGGGGGGATTGGTCGGTTTTTTGTGTTTTCTGTTTTGTTTTGTTTCACTTTTTCCTTCTTTTTTTTTTTTACTGAGGGAGGGGCTGTTTGTGGTGTTTTTGTTTTCTGAAGATTACAGAAACAGAGTCTGCAAGACGGGCTTAAGAACACTTCTGTCTCTTTTAGTCCCCATGACCCCCCCCCCCTCCCCCTCCCAAATGTTGTCTGTTCCGTTACTATTTCTGAGAAATGATCAATGAATTATGTATGTTTATAATTATATACCAGGTTGTTCTGTCTGCCAAGCACGTCGCAACAAAAAAACAGTTTCAGTCTTTAAAACGGAAATAATACCACTTTCCTCAACTACACCATATTACAAAGTCGTAGTCCGATGGTTGTCAATAGCAACGTATACTGAACTGCCTCCCCCTACCCAGCACCCCGCTCAGCTTCGTACTTCTAACGTTTCTTCTCATTAAAACCAAGTTTCTTAGCAGCCATTAAAAAGTTTCTTAGCAGCCGGGAAGCTAGCTACAAGAAGCCAAACAAACGGGCTCGCCAATACTAGTTCTAAGTTTTAAAAACGCCAAGATCTTTGCTGGTGGTAAAACTTTTCAACCAGATTTTCTTGAAATCGGAAAGCAAACTTGTTGAAATGAAAGAGGACCCGACTGACGGCCTAAACCACACACTAGAACGAACCGTATCTTGCCAAGAGCCTAATATCTGTCAACATTTAAAAATAAACAATAAAAGGGGGGGGGGAGTTGGGTGGCAGCGGTTATGCGCAAAGTGATGTAACCTCAGTGTGGATATTGCTATTGAGTGTGTGTGTGTGTGTGTGTGTGCGTGCGTGCGTGTGCGTGTGTGTGTGTGTGTGTCAACTGAGAGAGAGTTGGGGGAAGGGGGAGGGGGGGGGCGATACAGCGCCAAGGGCAAGTCAAAAGAGAACTGAAGAAATGGGAATCATAGAAATGTAACGTAACTTTTCTGTGGACAATGAGTGCGTGCGTGTGTGTGTGTGTGTGTGTGTGTGTGTGTGTGTGTGTGTGTGTGTGTGTGTGTGTGTGTGTGTGTGTGTGTGTGTGTGTGTGTGTGTGTGTGTGTGTGTGTGCCTATGGGTACGGAGCGGACCCGCAACATCATGGCGTTACTGGATGACACGGAAGCACGGCAGATGAACGCAATGGAGCGAAGAGTTGATTGTTATTGCAGACTGTGATTTGGAAAACACCCCATAACTCACCTTGATGGCTAGATTGCGTTTTAGCTACATGACGTCCTAGGTATTTACCTCCTGCAAGCTCCAAGCAAAATAAACTATTCGAGCCGAGAACCTGAAGAGGAGTCTTCTGTTTGTGTACGTCTGTCAGGTCTTCCTTACGCAAATCATTCTTTCCATTACCTTAATCGTCAGAAATGTGATCACCACCAACTCCTCATCGGTTAGTGTTCAACAGCGTCCGCCATTGCTGTGCGTGTGTCCAAGTGCATAAGTCTGCAGTGGTTGAGTGGGCGGGTGGGTGTTTTGTGGTTAACGTCTGACATCCACCACTAGGGTCATTTCAAGGGGGAAGAGGGGGAGAGGTAGATCTGGAAAAAGAAAAGCCTGCAGGGAGGGTGGGTGGGTGGGTGGGTGTTTGGGAGTTCCGAAACTTAAACTGCTGAGCTGGCCCTCCGCACCTTCGTGAATGTAAACGTGTTCATGTCCAGTGTGTGAGAGAATGCGCGTGATTCACGTGAGCTTGCGTGTTGGGTTTAGCTCGCGGCGCTTTGAGGCAAATACTTGGGATAAGGTGCCTATACTAATGCGCTTATATTATTATTATTATTATTATTATTATTATTATTATTATTATTATTATTATTATTCATTGAATTGTTTTTTCGTTTGGATGCCTATTTTATTTTATTTATTTTATTTTATTTTACAGTTGTTTATGTTGCTTATGTGTTGTAGCTTCTGAGGGTTGTCAGAATCCGAAACAATTAATTCAAGGAGTACCGGGCAGCATGGTGCACTGAAGAACAGGACGCCTCCTTGAGATCTGGAGGATGTCGAGTGGTCGGTCACCACGTCGTTGTCCTGACGGTTGTAACGGAGAAGGCGGACAAAGAGGGGGAGGAGGGAAGTAGGGTGGGGGGGGGGGAGGGAAGTAGGGAGCAGCTGGCTGACATGCTTAAAGCCGGAAGCAATCGCACGACAGGACAAAAGGGTGTGCCTCGTGGTCCCAAGCCAAGTCTACGGTGATCAGGTGAAAGGGCCTACGCGCCATCAAATATGGTCAACACTTAGGACCTTTTTCCCCAGATCACAGTTGAAATGTCGACGACTGGACGGTCAAGTCCCCCCCCCCCACCCACCCACCCCCACTACATCATTACAGCGCGCGTTTCCCGGAAGCCTGTACGTTGAGATGTCAATCTTCTCTTATCGCCACTGTATCTACATACATCAACCGCTGGCAAGCTCCTTCCCGTGGACAGCCCAAAGGTCTGGGAGGTCTTCGCGAAAAACAAAGAGATCGAATGCATTTATGCATAGGGTGTGTCATACTCGGTGCTAGGGAGTTCCAGACAACAAGTATCGCAAATAATCCACAGGATTTGGACAAAATATACCTAGTACGGTATATTGCCCTGGGCCCGCATGTAAAAAGTCAGGGTTAGGGAGTTTAGCCGCGGGTTGGAGTCTAACCTCGAACAAAACTAGCTCCTGGGTTACATTTTCTGTTTGTTTGTTGTTGTTTTTGTTTTTTATATCAGGAAGCGGGTCCATTCCACCATGGTGCCTATGCCGTTATAGAAGGGTTTTTGTCTTTCTTTCTTTCTTTGTTTCCTTCAGCCGCGAATTAGTCTTTGTGGCTTGCGCGGCTTTAAGCCCTAAAAACTCACTCACTCACTCACTTTGTTTCCTTTTTTATTTCATTTTGTTTTGGGGTTTCTTTTGTCCTAGTCTGGGTTAGGCCCGTAGCCGTGGGTTAAATTAACCTGGAGTTCTACATACGGGCCCTGGTATCCAAACCGTCCCTGTAGACTATCAGGACTACAAAGGTATATCACAAATAATGAAGGACTTGGACAAATATCTAGTAAAAGGACTAGGACTTTTCCCTAGTAATTCACCGCCATTGTACGTGAAGCCGGGATAGCCGAATGGCAGAGCGCTGGACTCTCAATGCTGGGGTCGTGAGTTCGAGTCCCGGCTCGGGCAAAATAGTTTGTGCTGGCCTTTTTCTCGATGCCCCGTCTTTTTCATCACCCTTACGTGGTGAAAAAGGATGTTAACCCCCCTCCCCCCCCCCACACAGTCCTCCACCCCATCCCCGCCAAGATAAAATATCAGAAATCCGAAGTAATGTTACATTGCAAATAATCCAAACGACTTGGACGAATATCTATTAAAGGAACATTGCCCTGGTGCTACACCATCCATGTAAAATTATCACGAATCCGAAATAACAGCCCCATCTGGCGGGGGCGGGGATGAGAAATGCGCTTGAAATAGAAATAACGCCATCAAA
The DNA here is from genome assembly GCA_018292915.2 of Batillaria attramentaria. NCBI lineage: Eukaryota > Metazoa > Mollusca > Gastropoda > Batillariidae > Batillaria > Batillaria attramentaria. The sequence continues at coordinate 1,057,824 of JACVVK020000238.1, forward strand.
AGCAAAAAACAAAAACAAAAAAGGGGGGGGGGGCGCTAAAAAAAAAAAAAAAAAAAAACAACAACAACAATCGTGATACGCTAACGCCACAGGTTACGTAAAACAGTGTCCCCATCAAGCGAAACACGTCACGATCGAGGGTGTGCAAACTGGATTTGAGACCTAGCCCTGGTAGCGTGAGAGTGCAAGGGAGGAAGACACAAACACATAAACGTACTTAACGCGACTCCATTTTCCCTTCCTGTTCCCCCCTCTGCCGTCCTAGATCAGCCTGGTCGACGGGCCAGGAACGTCATGAGCAGCATACCCTCGTGAAATTCAGCGGGTGAATTTATTCTGGACTTTTAGTCTTACATGTCTTCCCAAATTCGGGCAGCTTACTGCCTCAAAGACCGGAAAGGAAATGAATCTGTCAGCACTTCTAACTCAGGAAGGGAAGGGGGGGGAGGGGGCGGTGTTCAGGAGTTTAGCGTCCTTTTCCACCAAGTCACTAACGGTGATATCAAAGACGCAGCAACGAGAAAAAGGCCAGCACAAACATCTCTGAAACCAAGCAGGTGGTTGTGCAACATGCATGTGGCGGATACGTTGACCTGCACGTCCTCACAGTTTCCTCCGTCTCAGGTCCGGTCGGATGTCTCCCGCTGTCTCCTACAGAGTTGGTGAGGAGTGGCATGTTTGTGCAACTTTTCTTCGTTTATACAAGATTTGGATTTCAACTTCCTCCAGAAGGGCATTGCGGGGATTAAACAGACCACCCAGAGATTTTAAAAATGAATGTGTGTGTGTGTGTGTGTGTGTGTGTGTGTGTGTGTGTGTGTGTGTGTCTGTGTCTGTCTGTCTGTCTGTGTGTGTGTGTGTGTGTGTGTGTGTGAGAGAGAGAGAGAGAGAGAGAGAGAGAGATGCTGCCGCCACGTCAGAGACCTGCAGCTGCAACGTGTGCGGTGTAAATTGCGGTGTCAATCACTTTAGAATCACCCGTGTAGGTTAAAGGTCTACATGTACTTTTAGACGGCGCGTGGGCTGTAAGTGCTGAACACGTTTCCTTCAGGAGAGAAACATCATTTCCGCCGGCCGCATCGTAATTCAGTATACGTAACCCCCTGGACACTGCGATTCTCCAAGTTCTAGGCATCCAACGACACAAGACTTAACAGTAACACGCGTCTTCACTAAATCTTTGGAGAAAGGTCTTTCTTTTCTGCAGCACCGACTGTATGGAATTCTCTTCCTTCATCTGTCCGCTCAGCAAGTACTGACTTGGCCTTCCGCACTGCTTTAAAAACCCATCTCTTTAACGAATTCTTTCATTAAACCCGCTTATGTCCCGCGGTGGAAGGGATCCATTCGCCCACTGTACCTGCGGGCACCTGTCTGATTGTAGTGTTGATATGTTGTGTGTTTTTGTGAAGGTGTACTGTATTGTTTGTATTTATAATATGATATGCTTTGTTCATATGTGACTGTATTGTTCCAATGTTTTTCTTTTCTTTTCCTTGTAAAGCGCTGTGAGCACTGCGAGAAAGAGCGCTATGTAAGTATCAATTATTATTATTATTATCAACACGCTGATATTCTGGTGACGAGCGTAGGTTGCGCTGGTATGCATCTTCGTGAACTCAAGAGAGTAAACAAGAACAGGCAATGCACCTACGGTCAAAGGAAGCGAGACCATGGTTGGCTGCTTGGTTGGCTGGGGGGAGGTGGGGGGGGGGGACGCAACGCCGTTTCCACCACATACGGGTGATATGAAAGACGCGGCAAAAAAGGAAAACTTTAGCACAACTATTTGGCTCCAACCGGGATTCGAATTCCACTCCAACTGGGCTGGAGTGGCAAGAATAGCCCAGAACAGAGTGCGATGGCGAAGGGTTGTCGATGGCCGATGCTCCACTTGGAGCCAGGGGCCTAAGTAAGTAAGTACGGGGTTCGATTTCACGACCAGAGCACTGGAAGTCCAGTTCAACGCTCAACCACTCGACTATACCGCGTCCCGGTTATGGTGAAAACTGAAAAAAAAAGACCAGACCAACAGACCAAACGAGACGTCCGTTCTTCAAGACACACAGACAGCCACATAAAAATAGTGGTGCAAACTGCTGTCCATTTAACATGGTGACCTGCAAAGATTAAGACCCCAAGACAGCCTCCACACTTGGGAATTGACAAGTGAGAATTTTGACCCAGACTTTTTTTTCAACCGTTCCAGCCGAAGAGTCCCTTTTGAATCCACGCTGCAAAGATCAAGACCCCAATACAACACAGAGGACTACAATCAGTATCTAATGATAGAGAAGAACGGTACAAACTGCTGTCCATTGAACATGGTTATAATTTTGAACCAGACTGGGTTTGTTTGTTTTTTCAACTGTTCCAGACAAAGAGTCCCTTCTGGTCCCGTGCTGCAATGATCAAGACCCCCCAAACAACCTAGACTCCTAAAAATCACAGACGGCTACAATTAGTATCTAATGATAGAGAAGAACGGTACAAACTGCGGTCCATTTAACATGGTTATCATTTTGACTCAGACTTTTTTTTCCAGCCGTTCCGGCCAAAGAGTCTCTCCTGATCCCACACTGCAATGGTCAAGACACCAAAACAACCTAGACACCTAAAAATCACAGACGGCTACAATTAGTATCTAATGATAGACAAGAACGGTACCAGCCGCTGTCCACTGAACATGGTGACCCCGGACGCACTCACCTGGTTTCCGGCACCTTAGATTTCTGCTGGGGATTGACAAGTGAACGTCCTGACCTAGAGGCCAGACTTTTTTTTTTTTTGTCGCTGTTGTTGCCAACTCTTCCAGCCAAAGAAGTCCCTTCAGCAGCCACGCCGCAAAGATCACGAGCAAAAAGACAACCTCCACGCCTAAGCAACTTCGCCAAAGGTCACCGGGACAAAAACAGTACGCGCAAAGCCCTCAAGAGGACGGAATATAATCCCGTTCGCTGTCTGCAAAAACTGCCGAGGCGGGAATTGTCTCGACAACCTGCTCGCCCAAAACCGACCCGACGTTAGCAAGGTGGCGCGGAGTCCACCGTCGCTTCCAATGAACGTTTTCCAAGATGAAGCGAGGGTCCCCCAGGAACGCAGTTTTGGCCGACAGCTTAGGAATATGCATACGCACGCACACACACACACACACACACACACACACACACACACACACACACACACACACACACACACACACACACAGAACAAGCTTTTGCGCAAAACAAAAACGAAACGGGCATAGAGAAGCAGAAGACGGAGTTGGTTTTTGCCCACCCCGGCCAAACTCGTGTCACTGGCAAAGAGGACTGACAACAACTGGGATTCAATGCACTTTGTCTCTTCATTGCCCTACAGTTCTGGATAAGCCAGCAAAAGCTCATGTTCAAAACGGGAAGAAAATGACCTTTCAAACTCTGTCGCCCTCTCACGCTTACTGACTTCCAGACAATAACACCAGAAAAGAGAAAAACCGAAAATGAAACGACAAACAAAACCAGCAAACTTTCTCCACCTGATTAGTTTATTTAAAAAACACCTGTCTGTCAAAAGAAAAAAAAAAGGTGATGCTGGGATTTCAAGCTGTGCATCAGCCTTCAAGTAGGTTTTACACTTTCTTCCTCTTCTTCCCTGCCTCTGTCACGTCAACAAAAATCAACTCTGACTAGAGTTACAGAGTTCAGGATTGTCTGGCTGGCCGGTTGGTTGGCTGGTTGACTGAGGGTTAAAGCTGCTGTTGCTGCCGTTACTAGGTTGTGTATACAGAGACTTCCGTTTTGGAACAGCCGCGCCTGCGGGTGCGCATGTGCACTCTAAAATAATCTTGGAGTTAGCAGAACTCCGAATGCAACAAAATGACGTTAGATGGCCGTGCAAACGAGAAAAACTCCGCTACAGGGTCGAGCGCGGTCACCACACTGTCACCGGCTACTGCGTTCTGGCTTCAGTCAGCTGAACGCAAGTCTGCCTGTGGCTATTATTTTGTGTATGTGTTTGATGGTGTGATGCTACACACACGAACACATCTCAGAACGGTCTGTGAGCCTAAAGATCTTCAACTTAGGGCCTACGGTCTTCTTCCACCACATACCATACGGGTGATACGAAAGACGAGAGGGAAAATCCAGCACAAATAAGGAACTCCATGTGTTCCATTCGGGATTTGAACTCACGACCCGAGCAATGAAAGTCCAACGCCATAACGGCCTGGTTATCCTAGGTGTCCCGCAGTGTCTTCAGAGTACGTTACAGCAAGGTGAACTAGCACACACAGTATTACTTCTTCATCCCCCCCCCCCCACACACACACACACACACAAGGTCATATACGCCCCGGGGCAGAGCAGGATAATCTTTTGGTCAAACGACGTGGAGGTTCACGCTAAGTCTCTGGCGGCGGTTTAGCGACCCTGCAGACGGAGATAACAGGACGTGGACAACACTTAAATCTCCGCTTGAGGTCCGTTTCCCCACGAAACCGCAAATAGACTCTCTCTCTGTCTGTCTCTCTCTCTCTCTCTCTCTCTCTCTCTCTCTCTCTCTCTCTCTCTCTCACACACACACACACACACACACACACCCCGGACAACACCCCCCCCCAACACTCCCCCCCCCCCCCCCGGTCTGGGCAGCAAGGGGAAATATTGAAAATCCTAAGCAATAATGTCTGTGCATGAAGTATTCTGACTTCCCATCTGTAACGTTCTATGCGCTGATTCGAATCTTTGTAAAACAACAGGTGGGGGGGGGGGGGGGGCGGCATAGCCGAGCGGTAGAGTGTTGGACAGTTAATGCTCGGCCTGTGTGTGCGAATCCCGGCTTGAGATGAATATTTGATAATGATAATGAGTATTGTATAGGCGCTTTACCCTGAATCGGCTCAAAGCGCCGCGAACTGAACCCAACACGCACGCTCACGTGAATCACACGCATTCTCTCACACACTGGACATAAACACATTACAATCACGTGGTGCGAAGGGCCAGCTCAGCTATTTAAATTTCGGAATTTAGAATTGCATTTATTTTTCAAATTTGGTGGGCTGAACATTTCCAAAGCAGAGGGGGAGGAAGCCGGAGTACCCGGAGAGAACCCCCGACGATCGGCCCGAATGAACGGTGCCACGTACGAGAAGGAAAAATCCTTTGCCCCGAATGGGACTCGAACCCCTGACCTCTCGCACTGGTGACAAGTCTCTTAACCACTAGACCACCGACCGCCCATTTATTTGTCATGGCCTTAATTTTCTCGTTGACCCCGTCTTTGATATCACCCATACGTCGTGGGGGAAAAGGGACCTTTTAACCCCCGAACACCCACACACTCTCAAACGACAGACTCCTCCTACCCATGTTAGTTTTCTCAATCTTTTTGCTTTTTCCAACAGTGGCTGCGCTAGTGCCGGTAAGCGGTCTTTGGGAGAGAGGTGGGGGGGGGGGGGATAACTGCGTCTCAGTGCCAGACACGAAACCACACACACACAAAAAAAAAAAAAAAACCTTCTCGAATCAGACAGCGATCTCCAACCTTCTGGACAAAACTGCCATTACAGAACCCTGCTAATCAGAGCCCCTCACGACAAGAGACAGGAGAAGGACCAAAACACACACACACAAAACCCCTCTTAGACTTTATCGAATGTCGTCTGACGGAATCTCGATATGCTAGAGGCCGGCAACTGAGACAAAACATCAAAGGGTGCCCAGCCCCATTCAATCTGCCTCAAGCCGTTTCACTCATACCCCTGAGACCGTTTTAATCTTGTTTCAGACACACCACTGGACAAACTAGGCCACCCCGACTTGAATCGCCTGGTTCCAAAGGTCGAAGTGAATCCACCGAAGACGGGCGGGAAAATAAAAAATAAACCTGCCGGGAATCAGTGCAGGTATATCCAGCAGACGACTCGCCTTCTTGAAAGCTGATGATTACCTGGTTTTCGACACCGGCAGTGACCCAATCATCCGGGATCAGGCAAGGGACAGAACCCGCCATGCCTTTTACCGTTTCTGAGAACGACAGCCAGCGACCAGCGGAGGGGATTTGTCGTTCCTCGTCACAGGATCAGAGGTAATCTCCCCTGGAGTCGTCACTCGGGGAGTAATCTCCCGTGCAGCCCTCCCTGACTCCTGCGGCCGCTGATAAATCAAAGCAGGGTCGGGTACGGAATCACCGACCATTGGCGGAGCCAGATCCGTTACATTTGCTCCGAAGAATCGTCTGCCGCAGCTTCATAAAGAAGCAACCGTTCCTTCAGCTGACATAAAAGCCGCTGGAACAAGAGGCAGAGTGCCTGTTAAGCGGACGGGTGCTTTTATCTTGTCTTGCCAATCCCCCCGCCGGTTGCGTGGAAGAGGCGGCCATAAAGAAGGCACGTCTCGCGCGGTCCAGCATAAATCCTGGCCGGGGAAATCAGGAAGTTACCATGCTGTCATGCCGACTGTCAGTCAGATATGGAGAGGAAAGTACTCGGCTAATCTCTGATACAGCCTCGTCCCGGTTCTGCGACTGCACTGACCGGGCTGGGGAGATCCAGACTGTGACCAAATACCTAGTGCTGCAGCTTTTTACTCAATTGATTTACGGGCGTCGCGTTGTCTTGATCTTTTGGCATGATAATGTAGACATGCACCTACAACCCACGGCATTGCGCCGTTAATCCATGCTGTCCCGAGATTTAAGTCCCCACTGCCCGCGCTACGACCGTTCGGTCGCAACAGTATTTTGAAAAAAAAAAAAAAATGCAATTCTAAATTCCGAAATTTAAATACCTGAGCTGACCCTTCGCACCACGTGATTGTAATGTCAAGTGTGTGAGCGAATGCGTGTGATTTACGTGAGCGTGTTTGTTGAGTTCAGTTCGCGGCGCTTTGAGCCGATTCATGAAACCTGGGTAAAGCGCCTATACAATACTCAGTGATGATGATGATGATGATGATGATGGTAGCGTCAGTACAAAAAGGGTAAGGCTTCAGCCTGGTTTCTTCTTCTTCACCAAAAACTCCATTCCTACCTAGTAAGTTTGGGGGTTGTGTCTGGATGGGTGTAAATTTGGCTTAGTGGGAGTGTTGTACTCTGTGATTTTACTCGTGCTTGCTGCAATAAACGCCGTCGTCTCTCTATTCAAGAAAACTGCACTAGATTCTGTTAAAGTTCAGGATTTTATAACTCGTGCGGCACGTTTTTAATTTTTAGTGACATGTTACTCCCTTGATAGAGTCTAGCGCGGCCCAGCGATTTGTTGTTGTTGATGTTGATGTTGTTGTTGTTGTTGTTGTTGTGAGAACACACAGAACCTCTCTCTTTCTCTCTCTCCTCTCTTCTCTCTCTCTCTCCTCTCTCTCCTCTCTCTCTCTCTCTCTCTCTCTTCTGTAGTTTTAATTTACCGTAATTACTGACCAGTTCAGGCCTGCCATTGGCAATACTGTCAAAATGCACTTGTTCCTGAGCATTATCATAAGCGGTGCTTGTTTATATTTACATCAATGTTTTTGGACATATTTTATGTTTTATTGGAGCTGGCAGCACGGGACCCTGTACAGCCGCGAAAGTCTTTGTTTTGCTTGCGCGGCATTAAGCCCTAAATAACTAACTAACTAACTATGCTCACGAATTGTTTACTTGTACGACTTGTATTGCAATAAACCTGTTTAAACCAATATAAGCTGCCACGGGACCGTTCATCCTGCCTAATTTTCGCATACAGGACCAAAACCGAAAAAAAGAGTCAAAAACGTGGTATACTCCTGCGTAGTACGACTTGTGTTCAATATAACCTTGTTTCCACGACGGATTTCCACAACAGGCATAGCAAGCAACAATGGAAGATCGATGGGGCGTGTGGGTGCGGCAAGGGAGAGAACGGTGCTTGTGCTTGCTTTCAGTGCTGTGATCTTGTGGATCTAAACGCCGAGGAACTGATCAGCACTTACGGCCTTTTTTACCAACTGAGGGTGAATGCGGGTGCTTTGAGGCATGAACCTGGAGTGGCCCGAACAGACTTTTCCTACAAATGTCGACCGGTGTTTGCACGACAAACCGTCCAAAACGGGAACACCTCATAATGACGATTTTGCTATTTGCACCATTTCTCCGAGATACTAGACACAGGGAAAGAAAAATGCACCAAGCACCTTTTCTCTACATATTTATACATAGTGTTTGACGGAATTAAAGTACGTGGTCTTAGAAGCTGACTATGTCCACACGGGATTGTGCTGAACCCTGACGAGCTGTGTTTGGTCATTTCGCAATATAAGCCTTGCTGAATGGAATGCTGCATCTCTCAGTTCTGTACCAAAAAAAAAAAAAAAAACACGAGCGACATTTCCACTGATTCGACTCCCTGCCTGCCACGCCCAACAATACAACATTTCACCGGATAATGTCACATTCGTATCTGGGCGCTTAAAAAAAAAACAAAAAAAAACCCAGGGGGGAGGATTATAAATGTCGCCTGCTGATTGTAATGACATTGTCGCTGGATGCAAATTTACCTCCCCTAGAGGCGGGCATTTATGCCTTTCAATTTAACAACCGCAGGCATGTTTGCTTAAGCCGACACTCCACAACAAGAAGTACAAACACTGAGTTCGTAACGGTCCGGGCTGAGTATGATGGGGGACCAAAAAAAAATCAATCCTTCTGGTCTAAATGCCATCACTACACGCTGGAGTGGAGATACCTCTCTATGTCACACTTTGTGCTGTTCCCAAGTGGGGAAGTTTGTTGGGCGACGTTATGACGGGCGGCATTATCAATGATCAGCACCGTGACAATCGTAAAATCTCTCCCCCCCCCCTCCACCCTCTCTCTCTCCCCCCCCTCCACCCTCTCTCTCTCTCTCTCCCTTCCGCGTTCTGCTTGAGTTGGCAGCTCTGATAGCCATCGGTGCCTCTAACTTTTAATTTGAAAACAAAACAAAAACAAAAGAAAACAAAACAAAACAAAACAAAACAAAACAAAAAATCGGTTCTAATTCTGACTGGATTTGGTTTTGTCGATGTGACAGAAAAAAGTCGTATCAACCCCTTCCCCTCCCCCCCCCCCACACACACACTCACACACACGCGCGCACGCACACAACGGCACACACACACGCGCGAGCGCGCGCGCGCACGCACGCACGCACGCACGCACGCACGCACGCACGCACACTAATGCTGTTTCCTTTTCACACCACACAGCGAATTCATCCATGCGCAAACGGCGCCCTAAAACTCAGGCCCAGAACATGAGCAAATACGTGGAGAACATGTTCTAGCTTTAAACTTAGCATGTCCCAGACGGAGAAACATGATCGACTTCTGCTCCGACATTACCATTAACGATAAGCCACAACCGACTGCCCCAAAGGCACTGGAGAAGAAAAAAAAATGTGTGACACAGTTTCATCCCGTGATGCACTATACATATCTCCGAGTGTTTTCGGGTCCTCACTAATCCTGAGCGTCATCTGTCGAAGGGATACTCGGCGTCAAAAAAAAAAAAAATCGCTGCCCCCATCCCTGAAGATCAGACATACCTTACCGGCAAGATTCTGATAGAAAGCGCTGCCTTCCTTGCCAGAAGACATCAGGCTGGATGAGTGACAACCCAGACGCGCCCTAACGAAGACATACTGTTCCCGAGGCGAAAGGGTTCGTCAAAGATCGCTGACGACTTCGCGAGCTGAGGCACAGTGGGCAGACCTCGGACCCTACACGCCAATACAAAAGATTACATCTAAGACCCTCTACAGACCAGTTCGAAAGATTAGGTCTACGAGCATGCAATCACATAGGAAAGATGAGGCGCACAAGCCTGTAATCAGTCTACCCAGAAAACTAGGTTAATACCGCGGATCATGCGCACAACGGCAAAACCATTACCGAGAGGTCCATGCTTCATCCTCCGCCATCCTCCTTGCACTTGTAATACTGATGGTGTTGACTTCAAGATCACGTGAACAAGACGGCGGCCAGCAACCCTTCGCTGCTTACAAGGATGTAGAAAAAGACTTTCCGCCGGCGTTGGGAGAGGTGATCGGGAAAGAAAGAACCTGATGCTTAACAGGGTGATGCGCTGAAGGGATGTCTGGTCTGGGCATTAAAAGTCACATCACTTGACCGGCCCCCGAAATGTAGAGGTTAGCACTTCGGACCATGGACCGGGAGATCCGGGTTTGAGTCCCAGCCGAGGCAAGGGGGATTTTTCCTACCTAGGTCGGCTCCTACCCAGAGCGGGTGTGCTATGGGTCCAATGGCGAGGCTGTTGCCACACAGCCGAGATTCACCCACTTCACGGGTGCGACTCTGGGGGTGCTTCCCTTGGTATGACACGTCTTATGATGTGGATAATTACACGGTCGGCATCGCAGGTGCCCTAGTTCCCGGGCCTGGTTAATGCCACGATATATATATATATATATATATATATTATATATATTATATATATATATATATATAACAGGAAGCGTGGAATGCGGCCCTGTACCGCAGTCCCAAACCACACGGACCTCCATAGCACCGTCTTACCATCATCCTCATCTCCTTCATCATGCATAACAAAAATTGCGGCAGCTTTCGAGCCCTGCGTGGATTCCACCCATTACCTGGGAGGAACACTACTGGAGCTGGCAAAGAGTTGGGGCAGCAAAAAAAAAAAAAAAAAAAACACCCAAAAAAAAATCACATTAAAGGCCATCACAACACTGTGCACATTTCATAGTGTCGGGGTCTGGTACTGATGATATTTATAGACCAGTGTCGAGTGGCAGCTCGCCCGAAAAAGTACCACAGACAGCCTGGTTCCTTCAGTGTCATATGGTGGAAAGCTAAGAGAACGGTCGAATAAGTATATCTAAATGGAATGCCACTTCATTCGAACAGCCGCCACTGATTGGCAAGTGGCTTTTCTTCTCGCTTATTTTGCTTTCCCATCAGCCTCTCCCCTTACGTCTTTTAGAACGTCTTATTTGCCTACAGCGATACCGATTTTGTTATTCGCCTATCATATGTCACTGTTTGATCGGGAACAAATTGACTCGACCTCCGCCGTTGGGGGGAGGGGGGGACCAGCGTAGTGGAAGCAAGTACCTCTCACCTCCCTTTGCCCCAGTGACCGAATTATCGTTCGTAAATATTTATTGCCGCGACTAACAGGCGTACAGAAAACGCTTTCAGGTAAAAGAGATCATATTCCCCGAGAGAGACTAACTATAGAGTGGCATGATGATCCGGCAAAGATCTGGAGTTCTCCCCAGGGGATTCCTCGTAATGTTGTTAGAAATACTACGACTTGCAATAGCTCATGCAGGGAAATAACTCTGTCCCCCCAAAATAGGATCCACGGTGGCCCAGTCACTGGATCCAGACGTCATCTACACCCGAGCCAAAGAAATTCGTAATGCAGATTAGGCAAAATTAATGGCTGGAGAAAAACCAAACCACGTCCACGGTCTTCGATATACAAGCAGAGAAAAAAAGGTAATTAAAATTTGATGCACACAAAGTGTATCGGCAACAGGTTTCTACTGCGTTACCGGTTACTCTTTTCTTTCATCCAGGCTGGTAGCTTACCACTTACCACTTACCACCGGTAGTGAAGACTAAGTACCGTGCAATCTGGTTACATGTTAATTAACTCCAGTAATGGCAATATGCATAGCTGGCAACGTAAAACGCGTGTCTTCACCAAGAGAACCGGGGCTCATTTCCTGTACCCATCTACTCAAGGCGCCCCGGGTCGTGATTCAAATGTTATGTACACAAAGTGTATCGGCGACAGGTTTCTACTGTGTTACCGGTTACTCCTTTTCACCCACGCTGGTAGCTTACCTCTGACCACCGGAAGTGAAGAATAAGTACCGTGCAATCTGTCTGCATGCCAATTAACTCCAACATACAAAGCTGGCAACGTAAATCGCGTGTCTTCACCAAGAGAACCGGGGCTCAATTCCTGTACCCGTCTACTCAAGGCGCCCCGGGTCGTGAGTTCGAATCCCAGCAAAATATTTGTACTGGCCTTTTTCTCGTTGCCCCGTCTTTGATATCACCCTTACGTGGTGGAAAAGGACGTTAAACTCCCGAAAACCCACCCACCCACCCACCCACCTCTCAAGGCGCCCACGTATTCTGACGCCACGTTAGCTCGGGCCCGGCTAATTTGTAGTCTGTAACAAATAGCCCCCAGCAA
>JACVVK020000239.1:0-10000 GCA_018292915.2 Batillaria attramentaria
TATTACCCTTGGTCAGACAAACTGGTGTGAAGATACTTCATCTGTTTGCTAAATTTTTGGGCCCTAAATAAGGCCCTAAAAAGGCCCTAAATTTTGGAATGAAAAAGGAGTGGGAACCCTGGTACCTGATTGTTGGTCTGATCTATCTACCTGTACGTTACAATTCACCTGTCTGTTACCTGTATGTGCAGGTGATCACACCGTCCCGAAACCTGGTGCTGTGCGCCGAGTCGCGGCGGGAGATGGAAGAGTGGATCAACGCGCTCAAAATGGCCGCCAATAAAGAGTATTATGAGGTAAGCGACTCACGTGATACTCAGTTAAACGGGCCGATTCCAACTTCGCTAAGCCGTCCCATGTTTTGGGACAGTTTTGCGCGTGAGTGCGCCTGTACGCTCGAAATACTCTATCTTGATGATCAGTACAGCTTTAAATGCAGTATGTGTCTGTCTGTCTGTGTATCTGTCCGTCTGTCTGTCTCTCTCTCTCTCTCTCGCTCTCTCTAGCAACCGCAGATTGAAAATTCATTGTATATTTAAATCTTTTCCGATGTTAAAAAGTAAAGGTCTCTTTCTCTGAACCTTTTTGTTTTGCTCGATATACACAATCTCTCTCTCTCTCTCTCTCTCACTCTCTCTCTCTCTCTCTCTCACACACACACACACACACACACACACACACACACACACACACACACACACACACACACACACACACACACACACACACACACACGCACGCACGCACGCACGCACGCGTAATGTCCATAGTTAAACTGTATTGACATGTTTCCCATTGATAGACATTTATTTGTATTTTTGCGTGTTATAAGCAGTTTTCTTCTTGTACTTTTTCTTCCCGGCGTGTTCTTCTCCCCCCCCCCACCCCCACCCACCCCTTATGTGGTGGAAAAGGACGTTAAACCCCCACATCCCCCCCCCCCCCCAGTCATGCGGATCAAATGGACCGTTCTTTGCATTGATAAAAATAAACGCATTTTGTGGAAACCTGAAAATCCTATTTCTTACATTTTGAACTTTTTCTGAAGGCGCGGTAAACAAAAATGGAGGTCAGGCAGTGTAGTTGAAGACAAATCACCCACTCGTCACCTCCTTTCAGTGAAATTGTCTCCCTTTTTTCTCCTCTGAAGAATCATACTTAGGACGTGGTGTTTTTTTTTTTTTCAAATCGATACGTTTTAAGGGCTTAGTGCCAAAGAAAAAGACCCCTAATGGGCAAGACGGGAGGGATGAAGACCGAAATAACCTTGAAACTGGGTAACTAGGTCAGCGTGAAGGGCCCTCGCCATAAACATGAGGGGATTGGGAGGATTGTGGAGTGGGATATTAGGGGGAGGGGGTTGGGTTGACAGCATGTATTCTCTGCTTCATAGCCAGCACGTGCCGCCACAGTTCAGTTCAGCTCAACATGACATCTCTGCTTCATAGCCAGCACGTGCCGCCACAGTTCAGTTCAGCTCAACATGACATCTCTGCGCTCGGAGAAGCCCATACGCGCTCCATTCCATAATAATAATAACTGAGTATTCTATAGGCGCTTCACCCAATCTCTTGAATCGGCCCAAAGCCCCGCGAACTGAACCCAACACGCACGCTCACGTGAATTACACGCATTCTCTCACACATTGGACATGAACACATAACAGTCACGTGTTGCGGGGGAAGGGGGTTGTCAGCTCAGTTGTTTAAGTCTCGGAATTTAGGGTTGCATTTATTTTCGATTTTTGTGGGTTGAACATTTCCAAAGCAGAGGGGGAGGAGGCCGGAGTACCCGGGGGGGGGGGGGGGGGGGAACTCCGGCGATCGGCCCTAATGTACGGTGCCGCGCACCAGAAGGAAGGATTCTTTGCCCCGGATGGGACTCGAACCTGACCTCTCGCATTGGTGGCGAAGTCTCTTAACCACTAGACCACCAACTCCATCCCTCAGTTATCTCCCCAGTGTCGTTTATGAGACTGTTCCAGTGTTGGTTTGGTTCACACTGGGCCGGTCCTGCCCTTTAGGTTTCACCATCGGCCACTGTGTCCACAGAGAACTGTTAGCAAAGGATATAGTTAATATTATACTCTCACGAAGAACAAGACATTTCACTGGCTACTTTCTTCCACAGAAGCGTTAGATTTGAAACCAGAAAGCGGGTTTATTATGCCGGGCACAGAAACCGTTTCAGAAGGCTTTTGTTTTGTCTGCTTTTGGGTTTTTGTCTCCCTTGTGTAACAATGGGAGTCTATGTATTAACCTTCCGTCGTCTGTCTGTGTGTGTGTGTGTGTGTGTGTGTGTGTGTGTGTGTGTGTGTGTGTGTGTGTGTGTGTGTGTGTCCAGAAAACTTTAACGTTGTCATTTTCTCAGAATGTACAAACAGTAGAGGCACCAAACTTGGCATGCTGATAGACTAGCACAAGACCTTTCAAAACATATCATTTTGAATGACCTTGACCCAAGGTCAAGGTCACTAAAGCTCTCTGTTTGAAAATTTTACATTGGCATTTTCTCGTAATCTACAAATGCCAGAGGTTTTAAACTTTGCATGATGATAGACATTGATAAGAACTTTACAGATATACATGTAGTCAGTGACCTTCTGTCAAGGTCAAGGCCGTACAAGATAGTTTTGTGAAACCTTAACATTGGCATTTTCTCAGAAACAATGAACAGCAGAGGTGCCAAACCTGGCATGCTGATAGACAGTGATAAGACCTATGCACACATACCATCTTAAATGACCTTGACTGAAGGTCAAGGTCATTGAAACAGTGTTCTGAAATTTTACATTTGCATTTTATCAGTATCTAGAAGAATCAGAAGCATCAAACTATGTGCGATGATTGACATTGGCAGCACCTTTACAGACATACCTGTGTTCAGTGACTTTTAGTCAAGGTCAAGGTCATGCAAGCGTGTTTTTTTTTTGAAACTTTAACCTTGGCATTTTCTTAAAAACAACAAACAGTAGAGGCACCAAATGAGGCGTGATGATAGACAGCAATGAGACCTACCTTTCTGAATGACCTTGACTGAAGGTCAAGGTCATTAACGCTGTCTGTTGTGAATTTTAACATTACTGTTTTCGGAGGAACTACAAATGCTAGAGGCATCAAACTTGGCATGATGATAGACATTGATGAGATCTCTTTTGAATGACTTTGACCAAAGGTCAAGGCTGTACAAACTGTTTTGGGGAAAATTGTAATATTGCCAGGAACTCAGAGCGCCAGACACATCACTTAGCATGATACTGGATAGTGATAAGAGCTCTACAAACATACTTTTGTGAATGACCTTGACCTGTGTCACAAGGGAGCCATGGAGGCTTCTGCCTCTCTAGTTTTCCCTCCTTTTTCGGTGGGTTGTTGTTGTTGTGGTTTGTTTTGCCTTCCTTCATAATTTTCCCGTTTCATTATTCTCAGCTACCATTTTCGTGTGTGTATTCTATGCAGATAGAGGTACGATCAGAGTGTGACCAATTACTTCATCTTACTTTTTCACATTTTAGGCGCAGCGTAAGGCAAAACACTTTACCAGTTCAACCCTTTCAATCATTACAATTAATTTCCGCAACGCTATCAAACACAATAAAAGTATATTACTTTTTAACATTTTAGGCGCCGTGTAAGGCAAACCACTTTTAATCGCTTTTAATCATTAAAATTAATTTCCGTAACGCTACCAAACACAAAAAAAATATGCCGCAAAATACGTTACTTTCACTGAACAACAACAACAAAATACTCTCCATGATTATCTTCAACCAACAAATTCAGTAATGTACAAAAACGCATATATGCAACTGCTTTCGTGTAGAGCGTCCTAAAAATAGAACGCTGTGCATAAATTGGCTCAGATTGACTCGTAACAGAAATGACTCATAGTTTAATATCACGATACAGATGTCCTCGTTGTCAAGGTTGACTTGGACTCTCTCTAGTTAGTTCTGTATTTTTTTTTGGAATACATTTTGCTGTGTCTTCCTCATTTGTCCTGCCGATAAGCACACAAGGTTGTTTCATGTATTTGCTGAAATATTGCTGATGTTACTGTCAGATAGCCTTGGCCGTGAACGTCAGAAGATATCAGTCAAGTTGAAAAATGCCCTGAAGTACAAAAACACGGTCGTTTCGGGTTCAGCTCGTTTCGCTGCCGTAAAGGGCCATTTTCCAACATATTTTTGCTACGTTAAGTGCAGTACCTTTGAGCCACTAGGCATACTATGATGAGCTAAGATGGTGTAAGCGTTGCTTCCCCTGCTTTTTAACATACAATAGCTGCCAAGTTCACAACTTTTTTCCCTAGCTTACGGGCGCGTTCACTAGCGTAACAGTTCCGAGACCAAAAAAAAAAAAGAAGAAAAAAAAGTTGTTTTCTGCGAAGCGTAGTTGTATCTTGGAATTTGCACGTTTAAAATATTCATTCTCAGAAACAGGTCATGAAAACGGGTTGAAATCCCTCAGGTTATTTTCAACCCGATGGCCGTGATTTACCGTAAGCCCCGTTCTAACGCCGTCCCCCCATTTTTCTCCTGTCAACCGGTCTTCAAATATTCATGCTGGAAAATCGGCAGCTATTGTTTCGCCGGCCGACGGGAGCCGGCTGTGTTCCATTAGACTCGTCCTTACGCCAGTTTGAAGCTGTGTGGAGGAGGTGGCATGGGGGATTACGCCGCCATCTACCGGGATACGCTTTTAATCCATAATTTACGTGCCAGTGCCAGTGTAAGCAGAACTACCCGCAGTGGAAGACCAGGCGTGGAGTATAGACGTCGCCATTTTTACAGCAACGTCCATTTTTTTTTTCCTTTTAGCTGTATACAGATTTTTTTTTTTTTCATCTACGGTCCTTTCTAGATGGGATGAGATCCTTAAACTGCACACTTGGTATTTGTGCATGCGTGTGTACCCGAAGGCGAGACGGGCACCGTAACCGAGTCTGCGCGTGAAAGAATCTGACTCGATACGGTGAGGAAAAATCCCCAACCAAATTCCTGGCCGCCAGGGGTTCGAACCTGGTACCTCAGGATCCGCAGACGGACGCCTTAACCACTGTGCCAAATGCCCTAAATATGTCAATACACACGGGCTACAGTTTGTACATTTGGGTCACCCGCGATGCTGTCGCTTGAAAAGCTCCGTTCTGGTCATAGTTTCGATCAACCGTCAGCACGGACGTTAAAATTCGGAGGGGGGGGGGGGGGGGTAGGTGTTGTGTGTGCGTGCGTGTGTGTGTGTGTGGGGGGGGGGGGGGGGGGGGTATTGAACCAAATCAGAAGGTGAACGTGATGAGCTGATGTGGTTGAAAGCGGCCTGAACAGAGGTCGATGATCGTCGCCGGTGAAATTGATGTCAGTGATCGCGCACTTTGCCTGATTACGACCGTCGGGCAGCGTTATTTCTGTGCTCTATGGCTCGGTCATTTTGTGCGATCGTCTGGCAGGGCAGTTCAGTTTGGATCTTACAAAAATTACCCTGTAGATTAGTTTGCATGAATTGTTGATCGCTACTTGTTTTTTTCCGTGCAAGAAGTGTTAGCACATGCAAACTAATCTAATTGCAGAGTTTAACGTCCTGGATTTCAAAATGTCATTGATTACTTTACGGGTTGGGTATCTTTGGAGCTGCCTTTCCCAACGTCTCCATACCCCCTTTTTCTAACCCCACCCCTTTACACACGGCACACGCACAAAAATTCTTGGTCACGCGCGCACGGAATGCTAACACCTTTGTACTTCTGAAGTCCACGTCACAGTCGCATTCTGAAAAGGATTTCTTGTAGTAAGGTTAGTCTGCATACTCCTGCTTCCCTTCTATGTAGGTCCCTGACCTAACATACTTCTACACGTACTACTGAATAACAGACGAAATACTCAGTGTGATTATTACACCCCCCCCTCCTCCCCCCCCCTCCCGTTTTAATCGAGCGCTTGTGGCCCATGCAAGGGGACAGCACTCGTGATTAGCAGTCTCGGTGCCCGGGGGACCGTCTCCAGTGGGCAGGATGACAGTGAGCCGTAGAGCATCAGACAGACTGACTGCCCCTTTGCCCGTCCCCCCGGGGCCGCCTCTAATGCAATGATCCCGTCCATCCGTCAGCCTGACACCGGCTTGCTCTCAACTCTACAGTCAGTAAGCCCCGCGTTGTCTTTGATCATAGGGTAGTTTACCCCGCGCTCACGCGAGATCTCGTTGTTGGATACTGCAGATGGTCGAGTTTGGGCGAGCACAGATACGGATTTCAAAGAAAATGCTATATAAGATCCCTGTTGAACATAACGTTGCGCATGTCACCCTAGATATGCTTTAAAGTTCACCCTCAAAATCACAAAAATCCAGCAGCCAGTGACTTTTGCTCTCTCTCTCTCTCTCGGGCGTCGGGATAGCCGAGTGGTACAACGTCGGATTTCAAAGCTCGGGTCGTGAGTTGGAATTCAAGCTGGAGCGAAATATTTGTACTGACCTTTTTTCTCGTTGCCCGGTCTTTGGTATCACCCATACGTGGTGGAAAAGGACGTCAAACACTCAAACACCCACCCACCCTCTTTCTCTCTCTGATATCATACGCAGTGAAAAAGGACGCTAAACACCCAGCCACCCACCCACCCACTCGAGTAGGGTGGTTCAACCGGTAGAGCGTTGGACTAGAGCTCGGAAAGTCCCGGGTTCCCATGATGACACGGTTAAACTTCGTACATGCTATCTTTTAAATTCTCGCGGTGGACAAAAGACGTGAAGCCTCAAAATACTACCCACCAACCCACCCACCCACTTACCCATCCATTCATCGCGCTCGCTCTCTGTCTCTCTCTGTCTCTCTCTCTGTCTCTCTCTCTGTCTCTCGTCCTGGTCTCGCGTCCTCCATACTGTTCCCTTCCCGCCATCCAGAATCGAGCGTGTGTTTGTGACGGCCCGTGTTAGAGAGTACAGTTATAGGTCTGTAATATGATAGAGGCTGTAGAGCAGTTGTAGGTATGGTGCGGCGCGGCAGTGCGCGTGTGACTAGGGTGGGGCGGCGTCACTGGGGGAGAGAGAGAGAGAGAGAGAGAGTGAGGCGTGTGTAGCAAGACCTTGAGTCGTTCTCTTGCCACATCCCCCGGCCCACGCCCACTATAATATACTCACTTCCGCATCCGCCTCTCACTGTCTCGGATGACTGGCTGCAGGACGGTACCGTGCTCACTGAACTGTGTCCTCCCAGAGACCAGCGGAGGCTGATCAGTCTTTTACCTAGCACCATGTCCATGAGTGACGACGCTTTGAGTGATGACACCTTGAGCGATGTGAGTAGACTATAGTTCTACACGAGAAACGTTTCATCCTTTGATACTTAGTGAAAAAGTCATTACCAACTTTTCCTAGCTTGTACATGTGCAGTAGGAAACATTGTCATCAAAGATGACAAAAGTCAAAGATCGTCATGTTGATGATGGACTTTGCCATAACTGTAGAATTATCAGTCGTGTGTTAGTGAAAAGTCATTGATGATTTTTATTGGCAAAAACGTGTACATGTAGAAGGGAAAAGTTAATATTTGAACTTTGCCATAACTGAAGAATTGTCAGTCATTTGCTAGTGAAAAGTCAGTCGTAATTTCTCCTGGCAAACAAAGCGTATAATTATGTAGCAGGACTCGAAAAGTTAATATTTGAACTTTGCCATAACTCATAAAATTCCTGAAGAGTTTGCTGGCCTGTTGCTTACTGTGTCAGCAGACTAGAACAGGAAAATCTTTCCGTCCTTTTCAGTAAAAAGTTATTAGCAAATGTTCCTAGCTTGCACATGTTTAGCGGGGAAGAGTGACCTGTAGTGGTCTTTGCTGTTACTTGTGATGTGTAGCAGGATTTTTGTTGACACATTGGTTGACTTTAGAACAGGAGAAACTTTCAGTCCTTTGGTAGTGAAAAGTGATTGACAACTTTTCCAAGCCACACATGTTTAGGAGGAAAAGTTGACCTGTTGTGGACTTTGTCATAACTTATAAATTGTAGGAGGGACTTTTGCTGGCCCATTGCTGACATTGCCGACATCATAGATTTTGTCGGATTCGATCGATGTTAAAGTTGTAGAGGTAGTGTTTCATTAAAATACTAGTAATCCGCTTCTCATAAGAATATTATTTTCAGAAATCGCCTGGGGCTTTCATTTTTTTTCTTCAGAATTTTAGATTTTTGCTGCTGCTGCTGCTCTTTCTCTCTCTCTCTCTCTCTCTCTCTCTCTCTTTCTCTCTCTCTCTCTCTCTCTCTCTCCTCTCCTCTCCTCTCCTTTTTCTTTTTGTAAATAGTATATTGTGGTAGTTGTAGTGTTTTGCTGTGTGTGAACAGTAAGGTTTAGTACCATTTCTGTCAAATCTGCTCCCGAAAACACATAGTCCCCTTTTTTTTCAATTCAGCCAGGTCATTTTACATACATACGCATTCATCCAGTTCACTCATAATTCTATTCAGTTTCATTATGCTGTGCAGTTACATATAAGAATGATATCACATGGGTTTCTTGTGGTCATAGGGCCAAACGAATGCACATTTCTGTTTTGAATTCATCTGGAACCTTCTTTAAATGCTCACAGCAAAGGTTTGTCTGTGTCAATGCGGATTTGGGTGTGGTTGCTGGAACCTTTGTTTGCCATTTACAGAGATGTGCGAATATAATTGTCTGTTTGTTTAGCACGTGATCAATACCAAAACTTGGGTGACAGCGCATCACGACATTCCATGCTGCGTTTGATGCAATGTGCATTTGATTGTATGCCCTCGGTTTTATCTAGTTTTTTTTTTTTTTTTTTTTTTAAATCTTAAGTAGTTGATGGTTGTAAGATTGAAGTCGGCTTCAGGAGACAGTTAAACTTCATCCTAACGTAATATGTATGAGAACCGTAAGTGCGTCTTTTGAAAGTGAATGCTTGGATGTCATACAAAGAAAGAAAGAAACAACAGTAACAACAACAAACTAATAAACGATACATAAAATAATAAATAAATAAATAAATAATAAGAATAAAAAACATGTGTATGTGTGTGGGGTCCGAAATAAATGATTTAGTACTTTATTGTCTTTGTATGTTGTTTCCATGGTAATGGAAACAACATAATAGGACGGGCTAAAATTTCCACGTTCATGGGCAAGCATCTGTGGTACAAACGCACGTCACTGCCGATCTCCCGCAGAGACGATTATGCAAGTGTAACTCTGACAATGACGTAAGAAAACCTGCGTCATCGATGCTGGCATGTATGCTGTTCCGAACGCGCTTCTCCTCCTCACTGAGTGCCGTCTGTGTGTATGTGTGTGAATTGTGTCCGGGCCCGTTTCTTCGAAGATACTTAACCGAATGGCTTCAAATTTGGGGTATCCAAATTTATCAAAATGTTACATTAGACGACTCAAGCGTGTGATGATTGCTTAAGTGATTTGGGAGTTATCGCCCTTTTGAGACAAGTTGGTTGTCTTTCGTTTACAGGCGTAATATTTATTTAAATCACTCAATTTTTTGGCAGTAGATAGCTTGAATACGGACTCTGAACTGATTTACTACTAGAAAATGGTCGCTCTTATAGTTTTCATGTAAACCGAGCCTGAGTTGACATTGCATGTGAACCCAGTTCAGATGCCTATTTCTCCGAAAATACTGAACCGATCGATTTCAAATTTGGGGTTTCTAAATGAATCAAGATTGTTGAATAGAAGGCCCGATCCAGGTACGATTGCACACATGATTTGCGAGTTATCGCCCTTTTCAAAAAAGTGGCTTTCTGGCGTTTAAAGGCGTAATATTTACTTAAACCACTCCATTTTTGGGACATAGATAGCATGAATACGGACTCTCAACTGAGTGAATTTTGGAGGTTGTCGCTTTTATACTTTTGGCGTAAGCCGTACCTGATGAAAGTGCTGGTGAACACACTTTAGATCTCAAAATCGCTCCTACTATACATAGATAATGAGCCTGGGGTGCCATAAAAAATATACAAAAAAATTAGAAAAATTCACTGCAG
>JACVVK020000239.1:20000-40000 GCA_018292915.2 Batillaria attramentaria
CGACTGAATTATTTTTCACATGAAATCTGGAAGATCTAGAGGGCTGATGAAATGTCGGAAGCAGTGACGATACTTGCAGATTTTGTCTGTGAACCAAACATTTGACGTCAGCCTCAAGCTGCTCGTCTGTCAGGTGATACTTCTTCATATCTTGTGATTTCCTTGTTGTTTCTGTGACTTCCGTGACTGAATTAATTTTGATATAAAATCTGGAAGATCTAGAGAGCTGATGAAACGTGGACTTAAGTGCCTCGGGTTGTACTTACGAAATTGCGAAATTGGAACTTTTTTGACCAGCGCTTCTCGCAGAAACGTGAAAACATGTGTTTATCTAAAAGCTCTGTTATTCTTAATACTAAAGCTATAATAGTGCAGTAGTTCATGCCATATGTGCAGTTGGCATAAGTGACAAAAATACCGGAATGATGAGTAATTTGAAGGAGTCTTTTCATAGATATTTGGCCTTATATGCAAACAACCCCTACCTCGGAAATATTTTTCTTACACAAAACCTGTCAGAGCTACAGAGCTGTGCTACGAAAACAGGCAGTATAATTGGATGATCTTCCCAATTTCAGAAGATGAAGCCATTTGAACATTTTTTGCGAAAAAATTCGTAACATGACCGATTTTTTAAAATCGGCGATAACTCTTCTGAAAATGCGGCAGGCTAAAAATCGTGAAAGGTAGCTCTGGAGAAGGTGAATTCCCATTTTATCTCAAAGTAAAAAGGCCTCCAACGAGGTGGTTTAGGAGATAGCCATCATTACATCCGTCCACACACACAGACACACACACGTCACTCCCGCCAAAAAGAACGCAGCAGCATAGTGTGCACGTAAGGTGTCTATGACGCAGATTTCGTTACGTCACTGTGTGCGTGAAAGTAAGTATTGTGTGGAGAAACGTCACAGTCTTGTTTTGTATCACTGAAACTTGCTGCTGCGCGTAGCAAAATCTGCCCCGTCTCATAAAGTTGTTTCTCTATAGAGAAACAACTTAAAAAGACAAAAAAAAAAAAAAAGACAGGAGCACGAGAGAGTCGGTTGATTGGTTGGTGGGTAAAGAGTTTAACGTCCTTTCCCACCACATACCTGTGACACCAAAGACGGGACAACTAGAAAATAAAAATCCAGCACAAATATGTCGCCGCAGCCGGGATTCGAACTTCAGGCCCAAGCATTGAAAGTCCAACATTCTGCCAGCTCGACTATCCTGGCATCCCCCAGTACAAGAGAGACAGCGACGACGACGATGATGATGATGATGATCTCTCTCTCTCTCTCGGGGAGCCGGGGTGGCCGAATGGTAGAGCGTTGGACTTCCAATGCTCGGGTCGTGAGTTCGAATCTCGGCTGGGGCCAGATATTTGTGCTGGCTTTTTCATCGTTGCCCCGTCTTTGATATCAACCGTATAGTGTTGGAAAAGGACGTTAACCACCCCCCCCCTCTCTCTCTCTCATGTATGTTGTTACGACATAACTTGACCAAAAGGTCAGCATGGAAAACAACATACCCTGACCACACCCTGCGACAATCAATAAACCATTTAACCACCACGTTGACAATGGCCATCTCCATCTCCACCACCGCCCATGCAGCGACCACGACGACAACAACAAAATGTCTTGAATAGCACTGTGTGGCGCGGCTGATTTTGTCTTAGCGAAGACACGTATTGCGTGGGTCTTTCCGACCACCTGCTGAGGTTTGCAACAACACTTTGTCATTAGTGACCACCTACACTGATGCTGAGTCAGACAGTGAGGCTGAGAGAGAGAGAGAGAGAGAGAGAGAGGTTCTTTGATTTTGTTATTTTATCAAGAGTTAAAAGTTTTAACACAAAGAGAAATTGTCTAACTTGCCGTTGCTACAGGTGTGTGTGTGTGTGTGTGTGTGTGTGTGTGTGTGTGTGTGTGTGTGTGTGTGTGTGTGTGTGTGTGTGTGTGTGTGTGTGTGTGGAGAGAGAGAGAGAGAGTGAGAGAGAGAGAGATTCTTCGATTTTATCAAAGGTAAGTTTAGATACAAAGATCATTTTCTTTTTTAACTTGCTTGCTGCAGCTCTGTGTGTGTGTGTGTGTGTGTGTGTGTGTGTGTGTGTGTGTGTGTGTGTGTGTGTGAGAGAGAGAGAGAGAGAGAGAGAGTTTTCCGGAGGCTCAGTGGACTGATTACTCGGGGACTGCTCACTAACGTGTGCTCTTTCCAGTCAAGATTTCCCTCATGAACAACCATTCCGCCTCTCTCTCTCTCTCTCTGTGCTTCACGTGCATGTGGTGATGGGGAGAATGGTGTAGGCGTGTATTTGATCAAGAAATACTTTTCCTGTTCTTGAGCAAGAGTGCAGACGACAGTCTCCGGAAGCGGTGTTTGCTGTGACAACTCTGTAGCAAGAGGTGTGTGTGTGTAGCTAGGGCGGGGACACCTTGCACAAAATCCGTCGCATTGTCACACTTGTCTTTGCCGCAAGGAAAGACTCGATTTTTATGTCGTTTCACAGTTGTTCGTGTCTTTTTGTTTTATTTTTTGTTTCTGGACGGAAAACAAGTCGTGAGAATCAATGTCGAGACCGCGCACGCACCGTACTTGAAGCGTTTTGGTTCTGACAGAGCTATTTTACGAAATTTTTGCAAGCATGTAAAAGGAGGCAGTCCCCCCCCCCCCCCCACACGCACACACGCACAGGTCTTTGTGACGAGCATAGCACCTTTATACTATGTCAACATTTCTTTACCCGTTTTACTTCGGCCTTTGGCACGACAAATGACGTCACTGGATGTGGCGATCGTGAGTGTGGTCAGGGGAGATAATAGATGCGGATTCACGGTTTGAATTCCTCTACTCCCAGCTTGTCACACCGCTAACTTTGGGCAGGACCTCCCTCTTCCCCCACCCCCCCTTCCCCCGCCCACCCGTACCGGTACGGCTGAAATGCGCACATTATTCAAAAAGAGAGAAGATGTTTGAACAGCGGGTGGTTTGACGCAGAGACGTAGTCGGGGTTTTTGTCCTGTCCGTGTTTACCGGTGAATGAAGAAAACTGACTCTTAAAAACAAAAAAACAAAAAAAAAAAGCGTGGCCCACATAGTCATACATCGTGCGTAGTTGCATTAAAAAAATGTAAGTGTACCGTCTATAACTTGCCCATCACAGTCACAGATACATGAAAACTTGCCGACCTGGCAGTCTGCCTGAATTGAATAGTGTTCAGAAGGACTGTTCAGTTAGGGTAGCTGTCCCTTTCCGCCCCTAACCTGCCCATTACGGCCGTTTTCAGTCAATTCTTGTGGCGTGGGACGTGAAACCCAGCTAACCAACCTTCACCCGATAAAAAACAAACTAAGCACTAGCTGTATTCTGTATACACTGGTTACTCGCCAGCCTGACCGTCTACCCCAGGTACCCGGGATCCTGCTCATATACATCATGTACATGGTCACAGCTTAATGGCGGTGCCGCTCACATCAAACGCCGAGTATCAGTCAGCCGAGGATGTTTTAATTAGCTTCACTGAACCGTGAAAAAATCTGCCAGGAAAAAAGTTGAATCCGTCAGGGTTCTTTCTAGATCCCTGTGGTAAAATTTAGCCAGCCGGTTCGTTTGAAGACGTGAAAACCAAACGTAAGTGACGTAATACATGCACCGTTTTGGAGAACTGCTTCCGTTTTTAACAGCACGAGCTAATGAGTAAGGCGGGGAGGGGGGGGGGGGCAAAAATAACTCACAGGTGACCCTACTCTGACCTTGCCAATACCCGCAAAACCTATTTCGGGAGATGGGCCGGCTCGTTTTTCATTGACATCTACCCCAGCTGGGCTGTACTATCAAGGGGAAATGGGGGAGGGAGGGAGGGGGAACCAGGTTGGGGGTGGTGGTGGTAGGTCGTTTCATTTCCGGGCAGAAAATGAACTCTTATGTGAGACCCGCTCTCTCCCTCCCCTCCCACACGGACTGAGGCGACCGGTGTGTGTGTGTGTGTGTGTGTGTGTGTGTGTGTGTGTGTGTGTGTGTGTGTGTGTGTGTGTGTGTACTCTTAGCACGTGAATCAATGGGGTTCTTTCAAGTTTCTCCCCTCTTTTGATTTCGATTTACGTCGTGCTCTCAGGCGCTGCCCATATACGTCCGGCATTGATGCCACCGCGAGTAGCGCTAATCATAAAGCACACCCAAACCTTTCAAGTGACGTCAGTTTGCCAAGAGGGGGGGATGGGTGGGGTGGGGGGGGGGGGTCAAGGGGCAGGGAGGGAGGCCGGAGATACAATATAGGGTCTGGGTCGGGGAGGGAAAGGGGTGGCGGTATTCTTTAGAATTGTCCTGACATCCGTCCGTTTGTAACGGTAAAAAAGGGGCCTGCTTTAGGGCGCAGAAGGGATCCAGTGTTTGGTATCTGTTTACCAGTCCGTATGGGAGAGTTACTCACGCTCCGAGGAAAGTACCGTTTTTTTTGTTTTTGTTTTTTTTGTCGAGGCTTGGTCGTGGGCCGGTATAGGCTGCATGATGAGTAAGGGAACAGGAAGAAGCGGGGAAGGTTTTCGTCAAGTGGAGTCTACTGGCCGCAAGGTATGGCGTGGACTGGAGCAGGGTTGCCGCTGCAGGTGTGTAGTTCTTCATAATTTATCTTCTTATTTTGAATATCAGTGTATGTCTGTCACTGTCTGTCTCCGTGTTTATTTGTCTGACCTCGCTATCAGTTTCTCTGTCCGTTTCTGAATGTCTGTCTGTCTGTCTGTCTGTCTCTCTCTCTCACACACACACACACACACACACACACACACACACACACACACACACACACACACACAGTCTCTCTGTTTATCTGCCTTTCTGTCCTCCTGTCTCACTCTGAATCAGTGTCCGTCTTTTTCTGTCTGTCCATCTTCGTGCCTGTCTGTCTCCTTTTATCCATCATTGAGTCTTTCTATGTCTGTCTCTGTCTCTGTCTCTGTCTCCGTCTCGCTCGCTCACACACACACACACACACACACACACACACACACACACACACACACACACACACACACACACACACACTGTCCATGAATACACAGGTATGGCCAGTATCAAGTAAAACTTATATATTAGATACGTGATAAGGAACCAGACACACGCCAGGCGCCTGCCAGTATATGTTGGCACCACACAACGCTCGCCAGTAGCCGTGGAAGGGAGCGTTGTGTGGAAGGGGGTGTAGATCTTGTGGCCAGTGAAGCGTGTCCCGGGTAGATAAGGCACACCGGCGTCCGCCTACCTGTTGTTTGTGAGTCGTTACTGTTAAACAATCGGCGGCTTCAACGCAAGTGGTACTACTCTGACAGTTGGCACTCTGCGCGCTGTTAGAGCCGGTGGCATTTTGTTGTTGTTGTTACTGTTTTTGTTTTTAAAAATACCACGAGACTGTAAGAGTTTGTTTGATTGTATGTCCAATTTCAGATGTCGAAGAGTCTCTGTCTGCCTGTCTGCCACTGTGTGTGTGTGTGTGTGTGTGTGTGTGTGTGTGTGTGTGTGTGTCTCTCTCTCTCTCTCTCTCTCTCTCTCGCGTTGTGACTGGTTTTGCTTATTCTGTATTGAATTTTTTTTTTTTTTTTTGGGGGGGGGGGGGGTGCAATACTGCCTCCGTTCACACTGATTAAAGTGTCTATGTTCGCAATGAGTTCTGAGGGAGAAAAACTGCGGCCTACAAAGCTCTAAGTCTGTTTTGCCAAATGAATAGATATTCCTTTTTGGCCGTTACGGCCATTTTCGTGACTTGGCGGCTTCTGGTGGTAGAGAAATAATCATGTCTTTCTGTGGTCAAACGCTTCCATATCTGTACTACACATCGATACGATCTAGTCTCTAAAAATAGCCTCCAATCAGTACTGTTCAGTTTGGTGTTCAGCCCGCAACCAAGTAACGCCGTCTGCTCAGTACTGAGGCGGTACGCTTCTGTCAGTCTACGTGCGTAGAACGACATACACGCCAACCAGAATCGCCACAATGGTTTCAGATTCTATATTGTGTCCCAAGTGACTGATTCTGATTCACGGTGTAAGCGTAGTCGATGAACGTTTTCCACAGCGTTGTCACTTTGTACCGATGCCTGACTAACGTATTGAGGCGGTCGGTAGTCTAGTGGTTAAGAGACTTGTCACCAGTGCGAGAGGTCACGGGTTCGAGTCCCACTCGGGGCAAAGAATTTTTCCTTCTCCTATGTGGCACCCGATGGTAGGGAGTTCTCTCTCCGGGTACTCCGGCTTCCTTCCCCTCTGCCTTGGAAATGTTCAGCCCACCAAATTTGAAAAATAAATGCAATTCTTAATTCCGAAACTTGAATAGGTGAGCTGGATTTCGCAGCACATGATTGTAATGTGCACATGTCCAGTGTGTGAGAGAATGCGTGTGATTCACTTGAGCGTGCGTGTTGGGTTCAGTTCGAGCCGATTCATGAAACTGGGTAAAGCGCCTTTACTATGCTCATTATTATCTATTATTAATATTGAGACTTTACTGATTAAGGGAAGGGAAGTTGCACAGAGTATGAGATAACTTATCCGCGCTGCTGTGTTTACAAGTTCAAGTTCAAAGACAGGTGAAACTGTAAGTATCTGGCGTGTGCCGAGTGTAGTTGTCCTGTTGCGCCACTCTCGCCACACAGTCCAGTCAGGTGCACAACTGTCACTGACGATCCACTCGAAAAAGTGCGTTCATGACGGGACTGTTTGTTTGAGGGCCGGCCGCATCCACTCGGGCCGTGGTACGTGTGACTCACGGGGTGTAACCAATACGGCGGGGAGTTCTTCCAGTGTTGTTCGATTGAACAGTTTCCTTCTTAAATATCGTTTTCTGGTTGTTAAATGACACCAGTCTTTTACACCGATGAACGGAAACCCAAGGAGTTTTTCCAGTGCTACTCTTTATTGGATTTTTATCAGTAGGCTTGAAAGAGGAAGACCGTTTACCGACCAGAAAACGACATAGCACGTTCTACCACGTAGAGACGCGCATATTCATATGATTTTCTTGAGAGCAACACTTCAGTCGAAGTAGCACAGGGCGAAAAAAAATCTCCCCCACCATAGCGGCTACCCCCCGTGGTCTGTGGTTGAAGTGACTGTAGTTTGTCGGAACTCGCCCGTTCCTTCCTGCGTCCCGTCAGTAGTGTATGTGTATATATATGTGTGTGTGCGTGTGTGGATCTATCGGCTCTTGAACTCTGTAGAGGCGCCACCCCCACCAGGGAGTACAGGCACTAGTGTCGAGTTGCGGGGAAACATTACGCGCTCTGTTGTGACCGGTAGGTGGCTGTTGAAGCGGCGGACGGACACTTTGAAGCGGAGCCAAACAATCGACACTTTGTCACAGCATCTACCAACAAGTGGCTAGAGTGTACAGCGCGATACATGTGCTGTGCTCCCGGCCGGCTCGGTCGGACACTAAAGTGGATTGAACTGAACAGTCGACACTTTGTCAGTGTATCGGAACACAGGGAGTCAGAGTGTACAGCGCGAAATGAAGCATAGCTGTTGTGTTTTGTCAGTACACAGAAACCTTTGACAGTACTCCAGCAGTTGGAAACAGGTCTCTATGCGGAGCGGTAGTTGCTCATAATATCCTTAGTATCATTACTTCGTTCCGCATGCAAAAGTCTGACGAAGTGAAGCCAAACGAAATCAAATTCATTAGCGCTTCTGAAACCGGTTCACTATTCACGGACTGTGGTTTGTACACTCTGGTACCTCCTGTTGTATCCACCCTGCCGTTCAATCGTGTGTCCGCTCCCATCGCACACCGGCTGTGGTGCACTGAGACGGAGTAACAGAATGAACCTACACGTGTGTGGATGATCTGAAGTGACTGAGAAACAACGCGACTCGTCAGTCACGGTTTCAATTTCAGTGGGAGTTGTGTAGTGACCCCGACGTGGTCATTGGATGTATCATTGTGTGAGGGTTTTGTTCAGTTCTTCAGTGACTGATTGTTCAACTGACGCCAAGTCGCGTTCACTTCAGTTAGGACTCATTCTGTGTCAGTGTGTGTGTGTGTAAGGTGTAGCCACGTATACAGTGTGAATGAAGGAGTGTAGGCCTGTTTTGTCACGTTTTTTTTCTTCCAGTTTTTGTTTTTAGAGTAACTGTTGTAAGATGTTTTGGAGTGAAGGCCGTGTCGTCAGTGTAACCTTGTTGCCTCGTCTTTGATTTCACCCTTGTGTGGTGGCTGAGCCGGTTTAGCGTTGGGACTACCACCCCTCGAGTCGTGAGGTCGAATTCCGACTGGGAGTTAAAACTTTGGACTGGCTTTTCCTTGTTATCCCCGTCTGTGATATTACCAGTATGACTCTTATGTAGTGGGAAAAGGACGTTGGGGTGAGCGGCAGTCTAATCGGCAGCGCTACTGAACGGCCGTCATCGCTGTCACGGTGATGAAGCGTGGGTTCGAGCCCAGGTTGAGCTTGTGATGTAATACTGGTTTTTCCTGGCTACCGGGCTGGTCATCGGGGATTTCTCTCCGGGTTATCCGGCTTTCCTCCCCCATCGAAATTGAAAAATATGATAGGCGTTGGGTGGCGCTGCACCGCGGCGACGCACTTCCTCTCGGGGGAAGCAGCCCGAATATCACGAACGGTGAAAAAAAAAGAAAAAAAAGTTTGTGATGAAACGATAAAATCGCGAATTACAACTCCAGCCAGCCAGTTAACCAGCTCGTCAGTTTCAGCTCAAGTGCTACTAAGTGAAATAGGCGAAAGCCCTAGGGGCAAGCAAGGCAGTGTAATTGAAAGAAACAAGTGGCGGTGTTTTATCGTGTAATGTAACATCTGTAGCAAGGTTCACGACAAGTCCAGTGAACCCAGTGAACGCGTCAAGCCAAACAGGCCCACAGCAAAACATCGATGGAATATGGATCTGCGTGGTGTTGTCTACATGTACATGTACGTACAATCTGCAGTCTACAGTCAACTTCACCTCCCACGCACCACTCCGGCCCGGACTAACATCTGACGCCGTCTCACCGCCTCCAACACCTGGAAAAGGTGTCCGGGCTCAGCAGCAACCAACCACACCGGTCGGCCCAAGTCGTAAAAAGCCGACTTTGAGTTTGATCCCCGGGGAAAAAAAAAAAAAAAAAAAAAAGGAGACGAGAGTGGTTTGTGTCTTGCCCGGCCGCGTCAATTTCACAGTTTGTGTTGTCAGTTTTCGTGTTTAGAGAATTCTCTCCGAACCAGTCGAGGTCGTTAACATGCCGACTTCTAAGTTCCATCCTGAAAACTATAGGATCCCGTAGTGTGTGTGTCGTTCCTGCGCTTTACACTGTCAACGGTTCTCGCGTTTGAAAATTTTCTCCCCAAACCAATATAAGTCGTGAAAAATGCCAGCTTTGAATTTGATTCCCGAAATAAGATCCCAGTGTAGATTATGTCGCGATTCACAGTTTTTTTTTTCCAAACAACATCAACCCCCCACCCCCTAAAAAAACCAAAAACGCCCCCCCCCCCCTTCCTCCCAACACACACACACACACACACACACACACACACACACACACACACACACACACACACACAAGAACAACAACAACAACAAAAGACTGTGAGTTTGACCTCCGAAAAAAAGCAGTCTGAGTATTTGGGCCTTGCCCGCCCGCGCTTCGCCCTCGCTGCTGCATCATCATCATCATTAGCTTGCTTTACGTCCTATGGCTTTTGGCCCTTAAGGACAAGTTGTTCCTGGCGTGTGTCTTTGGCTGCTTGGCTAGGCGAGTGTCTTTGGGGTGTGTGAGGGCTGATTTGCTTAGCTTTGGTCAGCGTCAGAGGATCTTCGCTTGGCTTTCAGATGCCTGGTCTGGGTTTGTTTTCCAGTGCCTCAGTCTGTTCTGTCATCCGTACTTTTGCCTTTTAGATTATCACTGGGGTGTCCCCTCGCTTTTTGGGTTCAGAACCATTTTGTCAGATCTGATCTGACGATCGCGTCGGCCAGGGTTCTCATTGGCCTATCACCTAGGACTTGGTGTGGCTTGAGGAAGTCTACCGTCTTCAGTGAGTATCTGTCTCTCAGGTCCCAGACTGGCTGGAGGCTGGCGGGCAGGCCATCACAACCGTTTACAATGTGGCGGACGTCTGGGGGCTGCCCACACTGGCAGAGGTCGTTACTCCATGTGTGTGCGCAGCACAGTGTGCGTATTCTGCAGATGATTGCAGAGTGTCTGCGCGGGAAGAATGGCACGTGGTTTTGGCCACCCGGGAGGTGGACCCAGCCATTTTCTTCGCACAATGCACGGAGTCTCCTCTCTCTGAGAGTGTGGGCCGCTCTTTGTATCTTACTTTTTACTTCACTGAGTGTCTGGAGTAGTTTTGCTTCCATGCCATCGCCGGTGGCGTCCCGGGCCGCGCGATCGGCCAGCTCATTTCCTCTGATCCCGCTGTGGGAGGGTAGCCACATGAGGGCTAAGATGGTTCCCTTCGTGATGATCTGATGGGCCAGAAAGAGGATCTCGCATTGTACATCACTCCTATTCCTCGTGCCCCCTCTCTCTAGGGCTTGGAGTGAAGACTTGGAGTCGGACAGAATGACCACCCCCAGCGGGGGGTTTGGCATGTCGTTGACAAACGTGCAGGCCATGAGGATTGCATACATCTCTGCTGAGAAGATGCTTAACCCGGCGTTGAGTTTGTAGCGCCTTGTGATTCCAAGGTCTGGGATCACGAAGGCGCACCCAACCTCTCCTGAGTCTAGGACAGAGCCGTCCGTGTAGATTTTCAGGTGCTGGGAAAAGCGCTGTTCAATCTTCTCTCTTGCCAGGGTTGTGGCAAGAGCAGAGTCTGCTTTCTTTGACGCGCCTTCAGCATAGCGGTGTTCGTACTCGGGCTTAGCCAGCTCCCAGGGAGGAAAGACCGGCTTGGGAGTTTGTGCCACCTCAGGTTTCGCTCCGCACTCTGACCAGATGTCATTTGTGTGCTCCGCCATCGGGATGGTCGTCCGATATATTCGTGGCGCTTTGACTTCCAGACCCTGCCGGATCAGGGTCTCCTTGGTGACTGTCTCTGTGAGACCATCTCCCAAGGTGGTCTCAGTAGCGTGCATGGCAGCCTGGAAGTTGGCACACCTCCTTTTGCATTCCTCCCTGAGTGGTAGCCAGCCTGCTTCCTGGTATACCAGGTCGTTTCTCGCGCTT
This sequence comes from Batillaria attramentaria, assembly GCA_018292915.2. Taxonomy (NCBI): domain Eukaryota; kingdom Metazoa; phylum Mollusca; class Gastropoda; family Batillariidae; genus Batillaria; species Batillaria attramentaria. The sequence goes on from JACVVK020000239.1 coordinate 31,144, forward strand.
TTTCTAGCACCTATTGCCGTTTTCAGGGCTGCCAGTTCAACTCGTTCAAGCTTCAGATATTCGGCTTTCGACAGTGCGAAGAAGGCTTCGCATCCGTACGTGAGGCGGGATCTCACCAGAGCGTCCGTTAGATGGATGAGGCTGCGTGGTGTTGCCCATCTCTCAGCTGACAGGATTTTGATCAGGTTCACTGATCGCGCAGCTTTTGCGGTTAGGTTGCTGATGTGCGGCTGCCACCGCAGGCGTTCATTCAGTGTCACTCCCAGGAACTTAGCCTCGCTGCAAGGCTTGATCGCTGCTGCCCTGTTCCGTTTTGTGTTTCAAGATTTCTGCTCCACTCAAACCTCACCCCCTGTTGCGTCATCGCGTCATCGCCAACAGGTTTTGCCTTGTGGCGGGATTACGCACTTCCGCGGCGTGTTTAGTCAACTTTCCACCGATACTCATCGGGTGACGGGCGACCCTGGCCACAGAGATGTATGCACTCTGTGTAGTTCTGTGGCCTCAGCCCCCCCCCCCCCCCCCCCGGAGCAAAACGCTTGTTGAGAATGATGACCAGACCTGGAGTTCTGGCAGCTATTGGGAGGAGGGGGGAAGGGGAACAGAGTTATAAATAGATGTTCTTTGCTGATGGCTGCTTTCCCAATGCCCGCAGTGTGGGACAGGCAGTAAATATTGTGGCATTGCTTAGTTAATCCGCGGCTAATTATAGGTGCTGGGGGAGGGGGTGGGGGGAGAGGTGCAGGGTGAACTAGACTGGATGAACAACGATTACTGACAACCTTCCAGCACCGAAGTGTATTCCTGCAGAGTCGGTGCCATACGCGTGTGGATTGCTAGTAACGTAATCAAACAGATTTCAGGTCCGGGAACGGTCACTACACGACGATTGACGCGACTAGTTCACGGTGTGTAGCAGCCAATGACAGCCGTGGACACCGTCAATATTGGATGTATGTAGGTCAGTGATGTGCCAGTTTGTCGTTCCCTTCACATCCCTGCGTCTCGCCGTGCCGTTCATGAACCTTTGTAAAGTAACTATGTGCGCGCTTAGCACACAAGAACATTGAAGGAAATCGTTTGGCGGAGGCGTGAAATATGTGACATTGAAAGCGTTCTCTGTCTCCGATGGTACATGAAACACATGACGCCCGTGTTCGGGTCAGTGCCGACCTTATGCAGTTGAAACACGTAGGATTGCTTCTATTCAAGTTATATTTGTTTTGCGGCGACTCGCGGATAAAGAAAACTAGGTTCGAGTTCCTCACTGGCAGCCTGATTTCTTCAGTATCATTGGTATAAAGGCCGCAAATGGATCAATACGGCCACAATACCTGAACGGGGCATCCTTTCAGAATTACCGGGGTACAGCTTCAAAAGGGACATTTTTTCCTCCTAGCGTCAGTTCACAGGTACGGTTGCTGTAAGGTTCTAACCCCAAACCATGTCTTATCACCACCACTGGCTGCCCAGGCACACTATAGGCAGGGTGCAGCATTAGGGGAAGAGGTGGAAGAAGCGATAGTGTAGTTCCGTCAATGCAGTGTGCTCGGCGATTCATTGGAAGCAGCCACTGAGTTCTTCTCCGACTCGGCTTTACTGGGTGCAGCTGCCTTCATGATGTTCTCTGCAGAATCCACCCGGCACCGGGCCAAGTTTGTCAGTCTGTCTCACCCACACACTTTTAGGGGCCAAGGCCGACCGGGGGTGTATTTGATAATTTCAAATTACGGCGCTGTTTTCACCGTACTGTGCGGCAAGCCTTCAACAGAGCGCTAGAGTTGCCGCTCTCTCTCTCTCTCTCCCCCTCTGTCTGTTTCTCGGTCTCTGTGCGCGCATCTCTTCAGTGTGTGCGACGTGTGGTTTGTTTACCAAAGAACGGGGAGTTTTTCTTGGACGTCAGTGGTTTGGAGGGTAAACTGTCTGTGCTACATCGTCGACGGATAATGGGAAGATTGAGTGGTGTTACTTCAGGGGCGGGTGTTCGGGTGATGCTGTTGGAGTTCTAGCAAGTTTTTTCCTCTATGTGTGTGTGGGTGCCGCTTTCCGTTTGTGATGTGCAGTGCAGTTCAGTTGTACGAAGCGGCAGTGGTTTGACTAAGTCACTTGAGAGTTCGAAAAGGTCATTGAAACTGGTGAGATGTCAGGGCGGTGGTCTGTGTGATACCTCAGTGCTACGGTGAACACACACACACACACACACACACACACACACACACACACACACACACACACACACACACACACACACACACACACACACAGAGAGAGACCGAGACTCATGGACGAGTTACAAGTCGAAGGTTATCCAGTTTAAGGATAGCGTTTCCATGGAGATCGTCTTGTCCGGCCTTGGTACATGGTACACCGGAATTAGGTCAAACCAAGGTCACTATAGCTGACTGCTGTAGCAATATAACCAGTCACTGAAACTGATATCGTGTGACGTGTCTACGTCAGTTCAGACGAACTGTGCTTAGTTCATTCACTTTTAGGATCTCTGTATCTCTCCGTCATTTTCTTCCGACTCTTGCATGAACTTGAAGTCAATAGAAAGCTTGCAGCGCGTCCTGCTGCGTTGAGGACAGTGTATGTGTGTGTGTGTGTGTGTGTGTGTGTGTGTGTGTTCCCGGACAGGACTGGCACGAAAGTGAACGGAAGGACGGAAGTGTGCGTGTCATACACTCGAGTTGCTGTGTACGTGTACCAGGAGGCGCTTCATACGATTGACTGACTTGGGTCTAGACTTGAAGGCGGTAGCACTTTGTGGTGTGAAGAGGAGATTGGGCGTCGGACGAGTGACAAGACAGTGTGCGCCGTGTTCTGCTCCACTCAGGCTGAGGTCGCCCATTTCACAGGAAGAAAAGGAGTTCACTGATCACTTTAGAAGGAAAGAGTGTAGATCTGTGATGTGAGGTTTACGTGAAAAAGATAGAGGTTCATGTGGCGGCAGCAGAGGTTTACTTAAAGGCAGTTGAGGTTTACATGAAGGCAGTAGAGGTTTACGTGAAGGCAGTAGGGGTTTACCTGAAGGCATCAGAGGTTTACGCAATGAAGGCGATAGAGATTCACGTGAAGGCAATTGAGACTTACGTTAAGGCAATAGAGGTTTACTTGTAGGCAGTTGAGGGTTACGTGAAGGCAATTGGGGTTTACGCGAAGAAAATTTGAAGAAGTTTACGTGAAGACAGTAAAGATCAGTTTAGGCAAAGACAGTAGAAGTTTACCCGAAGCAGTAGCTGTTTACGTGAAGGCACCAAAGGTTTACATGAAGGCAATAGAGGTTTACGTGAAGGCGACAGAGGTTCTGTGTAGGCACACATCTCCTGACGGGGCCAGCGAATGTTTTGATGAGTGGGCGGCATTGTTCATTTAATGCAGCCCCATATTAATGCAGCCCCATATTGCCACCTGCTGGGGTCGCTGGTCAAGTGGCTGCTATTGACACTTCCGATGTCCTCTCCCCTTCCCCCTCCACTCCTCTCCTACTCCACTCCTCCCCTATACCCCCTTCCCGCCTCGTCTGTGTTTTGGCCGGTCGGTCAGGGCAAGGTGTCACGAATGTCGAAGTCAGGCGTCCGGTCTGAGGGCCGTGCTGTGTTCTCGGTCAAACTGAATCGGAGGGACCCAAACGAGACCCGTGCTGTGTCTAGGACGACGAGTTAAAGATCTGCTGAATCAGTCACGAAAAAGCTGCAAACAGAGTCTTGGCTGACCCACACTTGCAGATTCATTTTACTACTTCTTCTTCTTCATGTGACAAAGTACAGTGCACAGTCACCTGTTGCACAGTTTCCGGAGTCTCCGCATATACCCCCCCCCCCCCCCAACGAAATCTGGGCTCGAACTTGATTTCACTTCAGTGTACATCTGGACACAGGCCGGGAAACATTGCTGTTTATTTCATCCAGCGTCCGCTCAGTGCTGTGGTGATGCGACTCGCTCAGTGTACAAAGGTGGATTGACGTGGTTGCTACTTCAGCCGCGAAGCCCTGGAAATCTCATCCCCCCCCCCAAAAAAAAAAAACAACAACAAAAAAACAAAACAAAACAAAAAAAACAAAAAAACAAAAAAACTGTGTAGCTTTTCGTTGCACGAGCAGATCTGTTGGTGACTGCATGCCCTCTTTGCACTGAACCAAGGATTCCGCAGAGAAGTCTTAGACTCGGTACAGTGTGAACAGAACAGAACAGAACTGTCAGCGGCTGTCGTTAGTCACGGGTGGGAGTAGATATTACCTGTTCTATTCCCGTCTGTCAGTGACGTTTTCAGTTACAGTTGTGGCGGCACAGCTTGTAATCAGTTGGTGCAGGCGGCAGGGGTGTGTGGCTCTTCTCTCATATTCCTGTCTTATCGCGTGTGGCGAGCCAGCTATTTGTGTCAATCTTGTCACTCAATGTGGGAAGCTAAACAGGTGATTGGCGCTTTTTTTTTTTGGGGGGGGGGGGGCTGTTCTCGCACCGCATGCGTGATTTCGTTTTTCCCGCTTGACTTGTGCCCACGGCTCATAACACTGCCGGCGGAGATGCACACTGAAACAATAATTATTTGAAACGGGCAGAAAATCTTGCTCAGAGACAGAGACCACGTTACTCAGGGGCGGGATACAAACATTTGCTGTGCTACGAATTTTGTAGATTTTATGCACACGCTGAATACTTTCTTTACATCTCAAAAACCAGAGAGAGTGCAGTGGTGCTGATGCAGTCTCGGAAATATTTCCGATGGACAACTTTAGCACCGCGTGTACTCGTGTGCAGTGTTTAGTATCATCTACTTTATGAAGCAGTAATAAATTCCCTGTGATACAATCATCCACGTGAACATTCATAATCGCGTCAGCTATATTGAACCGTGGACGGAAGTTTAGCGGGAACAGAAACCACGCGCACCGCATGTGTTGCCGTCAGGTGGTTGCTGGATGCGCGTTAACAATAGGAGTGTATTATATGGTCAGGTTTCACAAATGACGTTCCACATACATCTGTAACACCATAAACACGCGTATCGTATGGGAGACTGTTGTGTTCAGTGGACTTGATCTCCGAGAGGTGTCAGCTAGATGCTCATTGCGATAGTGTTCAGGCGGTGGACAGGACGAGAGTGTATGTGGACACGTTGTAGAAATGACGTTTCAGACGGTATATCAGCTACACTGTATGTCGTATATCGGAGACCGTTGTGTTCAGAGGACTTGATTTCTAAACGATCTCACGGCTACATGGTGATTGTGGTGGTGTTCAAACATTGACTGCTGACAGGGAGTCATCACTTTGTTCTTATCAACCACAGCATGCCACTTCTTCACTCAGGTTCAGTAGCGAAGAATATAGTGACTGATGAGTGTGTCTGGTCAGGCTAGTTTGGCCCTACCGCAAAAACCGAACCTTGGATTTGAAGTTTGGATCAGTTTCAAGGTCTAACACGTCCCTCACGGTGGTTCTTGCGAATAGTTATCATTTCAGGCTTAGTCACAACACTTCCAGTGCTGGATTTGTCTCCTTGGTTCATGGCATTCCTGGCAATACTAGCATTTCAAACTCGCCGTCAGTCACAAGATCTTCACACTAAAATCCCCACTCCAGCAAATTTAATGACTTGTGAAGGATGCAGGATTTTTCTACTAACCTGTTTCACGAGATTCCTGGTGAATACTATTTCAGTTAAATCACAGGCGGGTTAAAAGTCGCCACATCAGCAAATTTAACGACCTGTGAGGGTCCTGACCGGGACAGATACTGTACTTGGCAACACTCCAGGCTCTATCGGTCGCTACTTGTGCTACAACTACACAACGTCCAACCACAAATCTCACTCACTCAAGCCTGACGATACTCCACAGTCCGTACCGCTTTACCTGTTCACCCAACGCCCTTCTCTCAGGCTTTAGAGATAAGTTTCAGGTTGTGTGAATCACAAAGCGAGTTTCTTGTTGCCAGTCTTTACCTCGCCGCTCTCAAGTGGCTACCCGAAACGTAAAGGGGGGCTTGTTCAGTTGTTCACGGGGTCGTATATGGGCGACAGTGTCAGGCCGCATTTACTAGACCAGGCGGATCTGTGCTGGTGGAAAAAACGCGATGAATGCATATGTGTGCCTCTTATTGCATGTATACGGCGCGCCTGGCCTAAATCGGAAAATCGTGACGTCTCGACCTCTGTGTATTCATCAAAATCCGGGAGCGAGCTGTGGGCCTCGGTAACTAGAGCAGCGTCTTTTCAACTTCAAGTCGCAGCGCAGGTGGATTTTTCTTTTAAATAGGCGTTTTTGTTTTCTTTTGTTAAAAAAAAAAACGTGCCGGGCTGTGTTTGTGTGTAGGCTTCCATCGCTCACTGGCGAATTGATTCACCTGCTGATCGTAGGCATCTTACGAGAGCGAGTTGTGATCGGTACAGAAAGGCCGTTCGCGTGCGAGCTTCTCAGGCTGTGTGATTTACATCAACACCTCGGGATAAGCCTCGGCTCGTGCCCCTTCACTTTCAAACCTCACTTCACTGCTGTGCTTGAAAGGAATATTTCACACCAACCTGTAGCGTTCAGTGTTAAGTGTGTGTGTGGGTTTGCGTCTCTTTCAGTAGACGGAGAGGTTGGGTGAGAGGATACCGCGATCAGTTATTAATTATTGTATTTCACGTTGTGGCGATTCAGTGCAAACTTCGTCACGTGCCTTATCTCTTATCCAGGTGTTATGACAAAGTGAAAGAGCGAAACCACTGAACCACTCCCGGCGCTTATTCAGGTCTTACTCAGGACCTCAGAGTGAATGAAAACATCCGCTCCTCGTGAAAATGAAAGCCAGGTTTTGACTGACAGTGTCACGCAGCTTGTCGCTAGCTGTCCCAGGGAAACTGACGAGGAAACTGACGATTGCGTTTCGTCGGAATCTCTTACAGCCTGTCTGGTTTCTAAGAATGACCGTGTGAGAGAAATGAGATCATTTCATTAGGCCTAGAGTCTGTTTATGTCTCTCTGACTCGTAACAATGACTCTGTGAGCTGAGTAAAACCAGAAACAAAACCGCCAACCTTAACAAAACCCAAGCGGCATCATCGTAATATTTGTGTGTGTGAATTGACACCTGGAATCTGTTACAACCTTTGTGACTTCTGAGAATGACCCTGTAACAGTCGTGAACCCAGAAACAAACCCTCAACCGTACCACAACACGATCATAATATTTATGTGTGTGTGTGTGTGTGCGAATTGACACCTGGAATCCGTTCTACCTGCCTGACTTGTGACAATGACCCTGCGAGATCCATAAAACCAGAACCAAACCGCCAACCTTGAAAACCTACATCGTAACATTTGTGTGTGTTTGTGCGTGTTGTGAATTTCCTGACACCTCTCGCCGTCATCATGTTGTGTGGATTAAGTCGCCGCTTGTCCAAATCGTTCTCGAGGCGGGAACGGTCGGAGACGAAAACGAAGAAAGAGAAAGTTAGTAAGAAGCGTTTCAGGAGACGCTCCTTGGATGACAGTATGGAGATCATGGCCGACTTCTCGTCTGCTACCATCTATGACGATGATCAGGGATCGGAGGTAATAATATGTAATCAGCTGATAGAAATACTACATGTAATCAACAGATATAAGGCTTAGTGTTGAGTAACAGTGCAGGTGATATCATGAGTTGTGTTGAGTAACAGTGCAGGTGATATCATGAGTTGTGTTGAGTAACAGTGCTGACGATATCATGACATGTGTACGTGTAATAATAACGGGAGATGTGACTTGTAAGGCTCAGCTGTTAAGGTTAAGGTTTACTTACTAACCCGAAAATACAGTATCACATGCTCACAGCACAGCATGCAGGTTACCTCAGGGCTGAGGCAGAGTTTTCGGGCTCGCCCATAAACTGAATATGTGCTTCGGCTGTGGTTTAGCCACGGAGAAGCTTGGAAATAATTTAGCAGTCAAGGTCGTTCTGTGACCCTACGGTGACCCCTCTCTGAATGAGGAGGCTAATACAATTTTAATTGGTACTCTACTGCCTTAGGTGTCGTATTCCGCCAGCGTTGTGGTATATCTACACTTCACTGTAGAGCTTGAACTGTCGCGGTAAGTTTTGACGTAACTGGGGCAAGTCGTTCAACACTTCAGCTCTACTAACCACATTCGCCGGCTTCATACCTCAGAATTGAGGAACCCAACCTGTGCTGCACACTAAACACCTTTAAGAGCAGACTAGACAAAGCATGGCAATATCATAAGTTCGTTCAAGAATCAGATTTGTATAAGGCCCTCAGACCCGCGCAGATAACGGAGGACATTGAGCAAGAAGTTACTCGCGAGCACAGCAGCGAACGGCTGAAAGGCCATTAGCCTGCTACAATCGAACCTGTGAAGTAAAGTAAGTGATTCTCTGCGATGGACGTTTGACTGAGTTAAATGAGAACCGACGAAAAAAAAAAAAAAAAAGAAGAAGAAAAAAACAAACATCAGCGACGACTACAAAAACAAAGAGAAGAAACAAACACAAAAAAAAAAAAGTGCCTGCACACCGACAGAAAGGTTCGCATGACCAGGTAAAGAAACAAAATGTAGCTGGACAGGTAGGGAAGGGAACAGGAGGGTGGGAACAGGTGTGAACCGCGGTACAGTGGAGGTGGCGGGCAGAGGGGGGGGGAGAGAGAGAGGCAGGCCGGAAATGACCACTTTTCCACTTTCACACCTTGATTGCTGTCTGGAATGGCCCGACCCGTTCACTCACTCAGGCGGAAGTGAACTGACGCGCCACTAGCACTCAGCTTGGGTTCACTTTAAAGGCGCATCTGGCAACATTTGTTTGAGGCTTACAAATAGTTTGGAGCTGTTTTGGTGCTGCCTAGCATAGTAACAATTTACATGTAGTCCAC
>JACVVK020000239.1:45000-50000 GCA_018292915.2 Batillaria attramentaria
TATTAACATTTTGCCCATCACCGCTACGGTTCAGTGACCCTGCATCAGTGATGACATTATTGGTGTAGACAGTAAACACAAGATCAGATTGCGTTTGGGGTGTTTATTTGCTCTGTTGATACGACTGGCAGGCGGGTTATGTTTTCTGTCGCTATTCATTGGCAGAAGCTGCTGGTCGTGAGGTTGATGACCTCCACGCCTTAAACTGACTGAAACTAAAACATTGTACAAATAGTTTTAGCCACGCACGCACTGACACACACGTACATCCGGACCCTCCCTCCAGCACCACCACCAACAGCAACAGCTCCCCTCTCCCTCTCTCTCCCCGGCTCTCTCTCTCTCAAAGGCAATTAAGTTCGAAAAACGGTTATTGCAATCAACATCTTCTACCGTTGTTAAATAAAGCGTCAAGAGGCAAAGTGTCTCTGTCTGTCTGTCTGTCTGTCTGTCTGTCACTCTGTGTCTCTGTCTGTCTGTCTTTCTCTCTCTCTGGGCCGGCATGCATCACCGCGGTACGATACTTGTTGCTAATTTAAGTTTTTTTTTGTTTTTTTTTTGGTTTTTTAAACCAGAACTCACTCACTGTCCGTGTACACGTTGGGCACTCGACTTTGCATACTTAGAACTTACATTTATCAGTTTTATCCCAGCTGCAAAATGTTCTTAACTTATTGTCTTCTCGTGTGTGTGCAGCAGGGGCAGACAAGCCATACAGAAATGATGTCAGGGCAGCACAACTGGTACGCATGTTCACACGCACGACCCACCTACTGTAACGTGTGTCGTGAGGCTCTCTCAGGGGTTACCTCCCATGGATTATCTTGTGAAGGTCAGTTTCTTTGTGTCATCATTCCCCCCCCCCCCCTCCTTTTTTGTGTGAGTGTGAACGTGTGAACACGCCATAATGTGAGAGTTGTACTTGTGTTTTGCTGATTGGTTGCGTGTGTGAATGCAGCTTAATCTTTATTCGTTGCGTGTGTGGATGCAGCTTAATGTTTACTGTGTGCGCGTATGAGAAGTACGGTTTGGAGTGCAGTTGGGTCACCTCATGTCTTCAGCCCCCTCCTCCCCCCCTCCCCTCCCCCCCATCATATGCCTTCCCTTGCTCTTTGCACATATAAACGCCTTTTCAATTTGCTGACTTCTTGAATACCAGCTTGAATACCCCCATTTTTTTTATTATTATTTATTTAATTTTTTTTTTTTTTTTTGGGGGGGGGGAGGGGGGCTTTTCTCTGCGTTCTCCCTATTTTTAGGCTTTTAAGGAAGCCCATACAAGTAGTGACAACAGTTGTACAGCATGCAATACATTTCTCATTAAGGACTACCCTTCTTTCTTCGTTAAGAGTCCGCCGCATGCTGTGACGACATTTTCAACCAAAGATCGAAACGGAACCAGGCTCGTCCTTTGTTTCTTAACAAAAGATACTTTTTAGCCTTCCTTCCTCGCTCAGGGCAAGATTCCTTTCGTAAAGGTCACGTGACGTGGAATATTGGCCGTTGTGAACTAGCCACGCGAGCCGTGTTTACCCGCTGACGTCACGGTTTGTTAAAGCATATGTATGCGTGTGTCTGGCGTTCAGCAGCGTTGTGGACAACTTTCCATCGAATGCGTTTAATCCACACACACACACACACACACACACACACACACACACACACACACACACACACACAATTCTCAAAATTCCTAAGAGAAAGTTGAAGTCTTTTGGCGAACGCTGTTTCCGGTTTACCACCCCAACAGTCTGGAACTCTCTGCCTGCTGACGTGAAACAGCAACCTACTCTGTCAAATTTTAAAACTTATCTGATTCATGTAACCGTGGTCCCTGCTTTTTTTTTTCTTCTTTTTTTTATAATTTTTTTTATAAAGGATGTGTTCTATGTGCGTGTGGGTGATTTGTGAATGAACAATGAGTTGTTGTATTTTCAAGAATAGCGCTGCATAACTGTGATTTATTATTTTCATTAATGCCTAAATGGAGCATTATTTTATTCGACAAACAGCCTTAGAGTCTCCTAAGTTGCATTTCTCCCCTCTGTCCCACGCGCGCATAGATTCTTTAAAGTAATTTGACAAAGGAAGAAGGAAAAATGACACCAGTCCGGATTTTCCTGGCGGATTTAATTACGGCCCGGTTATTTTGTTCTTACAATTCAGGGAGAGTTAGTGGAAGTTGAGTTGGGGCCATACTGTTACAGCACAGAGAGAGAGAGAGAGGGCTGTCGACGATGAAATACGGTTAATGAGACAAAAACTGTTTACTGGTCTCAACCGGCAGGGAATTTAGGATGTGTGTGTGTGTGTGTGTGTGTGTGTGTGTGTGTGTGTGTGTGTGTGTGTGTGTGTGTGTGTGAGAGAGAGAGAGAGAGACAGACAGACAGAGCCCGGGGGGGGGGGGGGGAGGGGGGTCGATAGTAATGGCAGTTGCTTGAAACGGGCCCGACTTTTTCTCAACGCTGACCATTTCTTGATCTGGTCCAGAGTGTATTTTCATGACAGTGGTGGTTGTGATCGAAAAGCATCTTAAATTGGTGGTGTATGTAAGCCAGACAAACACACACTGAAGCGGGTACTGTTAGAATGAAAGGGTAATTGAATGGAAGACTATGACGATGACAGTTAAGTTTTTTTTTTTTCTTGGCACACATACAATGCTCAGCTTTGCTTCCCTGCGCACCCCCCAACAGAGTCCCCTATTTATGTGCCCCCCCCCCACCCCTCCTCGCCCCATATACTGCGAAGTGGTTTATCGTGCCTAGGAAGTGATAAGTTTCTCAGTATGTGCTGTATATCGCTTAGTAGGTTTGCTTTATTTAATTCCAATTGCTGTTTGTTTTCTACGCTTTTTTGTACTCGGGAGCTCGATAAATTGGGATGAAGGTGCAGCGTCTCCTGTATGTCTAGGTTTATACTGCTGCACCGTAGACCAGTTTGCATCAGTTGTCCAACGTTACTTCTTCTTTTCTTTTCTTTTTTTCCCCAAGTAGTGCAGGCACACGTAGCCAGGGGTTAGTCTTTGTAGCTTGCGTGGCGTTAAGCCCTAAAAACTCACTCACGCACTCCCCCCCCCCCCCTTCTTTTTTTTCTTTTTTTTTCAACTTTTTTTTTTAATTTTCTTCTTTTTGGTTGGGCACATGGCTGTACAGCATCAAAATATACAACTATACAACTGTACCAATATAGACAAATTTATCTACTCTTAACATATAGATGTATGTTTACACTGGCACCTGTAAGAACACAAATATGTATACCTATCTATATGCATACATACAGCACATACGCATACACACACATCTATACATTCACACATATACACAGACGTGCATACACATACATTTATGTCTAGCATAAGTAGTCTAATTCTCTATTCTATTTATACTTTTTATTTTTATTTTTTTTTAAAGAAACATTCCAGTATAGTAAGTCCCCCCCCCCCCCCTTCTTGATGGTCCTTGGCCTGTGCCCCTCGCGTGATCATCCGCTGACAGTTGGCATAAGATGATCAGCTGACGGTTGTCATAACAATTATATTTGTCACGGAATGGAAGGCTACTGGATGGGCATTGTGTAACTGTGAATTGTGAAAAGCGCTATTCCCACGTTCACTGGGCTTCAAGGAAGTCAGTTTTTTGGGAACAGTTTCGCTTGTGAGTGCGCCTGTACTCTCGAAATACTCGATCTTGATGATTAGTAGAGTTCTTAATGCGACGCGGTGCTTTCTGCACCTTGCGCGAGCGGTCGAAAATTCAAATGCTGATATTGAGCGGTTGACCATGCCGGTAAGACTCTGCGCTAGGTCTTTGTGTTAGCTGCGTCATTGTGTACCCTTCTGTTGGCTCAGTACCACCCTTTGAGATGCTGTCACTGTGCAGGTGTCTCAGACACCACCAAAATAGCTCAGAACGATTTGTGAGCTTAAAAATGATAAAACCTGGGCCTTTAAGTAAACATTGACAGTACTACTTCAAGGTCAGGCCTCATTCGATTAGGCCAAAGAAAAAAAGTGCCGCGCTTAACGTATGTACCCTCGACCTGAAACAGTTTTTTTTTTTTTTCTTGTCAAAGCGCCTCCACCATCACCCCCAACACACAAACACAAAGCGCCTCCACCATCACCCCCAACACACAAACACAAAGCGCCTCCACCATCACCCCCAACACACAAACACAAAGCGCCTCCACCATCACCCCCAACACACAAACACAAAGCGCCTCCACCATCACCCCCAACACACAAACACACCCAACGTTACATTTTTGTTTTGTTTTTTTCACGTAGTTCAGGCACACCCAGCCGCGAATTAGTCTTTGGTGCGGCTTTAAGCCCTAAAAACTCACACACACACACACACACACACACACACACACACACACACACACGCACGCACGCACGCACGCACGCACGCACGCACGCACACACACACACACACACACACACACACACACACACACACACACACACACACACACACACTTTCGTTGTTGTTATCATTAGTCATGTATTTCCAAAGTATATAGGGAGCAAGTCATCAGACATCATGTTGTCATGAAGTAAAGTGCGGTTGTACTGTCCGAGAGAGGCCGTGTCCAACTAGCGGTGCAAGGACAGATTTGAGGAACACGGCTTTGTTCTCAGTGGAGCCGTCTGTCGGGTGTAGAATAGACGAAGAATTTTGCGTCACTGGAGAAAAAAAAAAAGAAGAAAAGAAAAGTCTGATAAACAGCTTTCGGTGTCCTTGATCTGAATGTTGTGTACATCGACTACCGCCACAAGACACCGAAAGTCGAACACTTTTTTTTACCCTCCGGGCTAGTCAGAGCTGATCTTTTGAAATGGATTCTGTGTGTGTGTGTGTGTGTGTGTGTGTGTGTGTGTGTGTGTGTGTGTGTGTGTGTTTCGTCTCGTAAACATCACTGCTTGGATTTCACACCAAGGTCATCGTAAAGTAAATTACAGGGAAAGCTTGGCTTCCTTGTCCGCCAGTCTG
>JACVVK020000239.1:55000-92500 GCA_018292915.2 Batillaria attramentaria
CCGCCAACTGCTATCACCAGTATCGACCTTGATGGCTACTGGGAGGGGACGCGACCCCCGGGTACATCACCACTACTCGTCTACGTCAACACAAAAAGCGGAGACAATCAGGTTAACCCCCTTTACTTCTTCTTCTTGTCCAGGGCCCGTATGTAGAAGTCGAGGTTAGGGCTTTTAGCCCCGGGTTAGAGTCTAACCTCGAACTAAACTAGCTCTAGGGTTAAATTTTCTGTTGTTTTTTGTTTTAAATCAAGAAGCGGCCCCATTCCAGCAAGGTGCCCAAGCCGTCATAGGAGGATTTTTTCTTCCTTTCTTCGCTTCCTTTTTTAAAATTTAATTTTGCTTTTGGGTTTCTTTTGTCCTAGTCTGGGTTAGGCCCGTAGCCGTGGGTGAAATTAACCTCGACTTTTACATACGGGCCCTGGTCTGTTAACTCTGACCACCAGTGCCTACTGCAAGCCACTGCACACCAGTTGCAGCCACTATTACGCAAAGTGTGGGTATTGCCCGCTAGGCCCCAGACTGCTGCAAAGTGGCTTGAAGTGGTTCCTGGTGATTTCAAGTAGAATTGGGATTTTTGCCTGGGCTGTAAAGAGTTAAAGTGATGATGTTCTGCTGTAACTGATATCGATCACTAAGAAAATGAAGTCATAGCTAGATCTGTAAATGCAGTTTTCTGTGCCCAGAAGTCAGCAATATGCATACTTTGGAATTTCTTTAGCTTTTGGCACTCCTGAGCTAAACGCTGCCAGAGTCGTAACCTTGAACAAAATGGTTGTGTGTGTGACCGTTCTCAGGTACCCCCACTATTCGGGCAACCAGACTGTCTTTGGAGAAATATGTTCGTGGTTTTGTTGTTGTTTTACCAGTGAGTACCGGCTCACTGTTTCTCCCCCTATTGACATCTGCTTGTAAGTGTGCGTAGTTTATGACAGTGGCATTGTGTGTCGACAGGGAGTGAAGTTTTTACGACGTTTCAAGCAGCTGATGAACCCTGCACAAGTGTTTGATCTCATGAACGGTGGCCCATATCCAGGGTATGTACAACATTTACACACTTGTGTCATCGTCATGTGCTTATGTATGTTGTATGTCTGTATGTTTCCAACACCACAGTGTTAACCCTTTCAGTGCAGCACCAGAAGGTTAACCCCTTCCTTATCGGCTGACATGGAGTTGTAATTGGCATGAAAGAAAATTTGTCACATTTTAAATGGCTTGCATGTACATCTACTGTCACATCAGTAAGTCTTTAGAGACAATTTTAACTTTGTTTGCTCTGTTAAAATTTTTGTTTGTTTATTTTTTGGCAGGCTGAAATTGTTCCAAAGATTTGACTCATTCCGAATTTTGATATGTGGGGGAGATGGCAGCATAGGATGGGTGCTTTCAGAAATCGACAAACTGGATCTCCATAAACAGGTAAGTTCCTTCATTGTCGCCCTTATATATTATGGGCCTGTAATACTGAAGAAACTGGGCGTTAACGTTTCCATTACCGTACATTCGGTACCAAGGGTTTTGGTATTTCACCCTTGATGTCCAGGGGAACAGCTCTGAGCATGGACATCATAACAGTATGTGACCGTGTGATCATGCAGGAATGTCTTGCGCTCGACGTGTGTGTCAACAAAATGTTGCAAAAACCCTGACCTATTTTGCTTGCCCTGCAAAGCACGCTACTCAGCAATAAATAGAAGCAAACCACTAGGTCCTAACGGCCCTGATGCTTTGTACTAAGAGACAAAGAAGTCTGCCAAGGGTGCAGATTTTCACGCATTCACCAAACAATTTTCCTCAACGTTGTTATATGCCGGATGCACACATACTTATTTTTATTGTCTTTTTCTCTCAGTGTCAAATCGGCGTTCTGCCCTTTGGTACGGGTAATGACCTGGCTCGTGTGCTGGGGTGGGGGGCGGCGTTCGACGACGACACTCAGTTACCGGCTGCGCTGGAAAAACTGGAACATTCACAGATCAAAATGCTGGACAGGTGAGACCTCCAGGCCTAGCTCTGTGCTAATAATAATAATGATGTGAATTTGTTTGGCATTGAACTTCCCAGTGGAACTGTAGGCACCTTACAATAATTAAAGAAAGATAATTAAATTCCACACAAACTTACGTACATATATCCTAAATAATTACAAACATAATTCTTTTAAATGTTGTTAGAAACAGATCAGACTTGTTAAATGTTGCTGTATGTGTAAGGTGAAGTAAGTGGTGGATTCTGTCATATGCTTGGCATAGAGCGCTGTACTTTGAAGTTAGCATACATTCTGTATAGAGATCTGGCTCACATTGAAATAAAACTGAAAATTTGAATGTAGTGTGTTTTCTGTAAATGAGGGTTGTAGGACTCTATAGACATGGAGTAGTGGTTACGCTTGACTGAAATATGTCTGCTGTCTTTGTGTACCAGGTGGAGTATATGGACGTACGAGGGCAACATGCCACCACCTCGCAAACTTTCACAACAGGTGAGTTGAAAAGAATGGTGGTGGTGGGGGGGGGGGGGGGGTGTTGGGGGTGTGTTGGTAGTTACGAGTCATTCAATGTGTACCTACCTGATTGTTCTTTCTGTGTGTGTTGATGTCGGAGTCTTTTCCAAATGCTGTTACAAATCAGTGACTCTAACTACATTTCTGAATTTTACTCCTTGATTTCAGATGGACCCAATCTCAGAGTATGAGGACTCGGTAGCCGACCACCTGTCTAAAATTCTCCACTGCGAAGACCATCAAGTAATCATTTCTTCTGCCAAGTGAGTTAACGTTTTACTCTGTGTGTGTGCATGTTCATTTGTGTGCGTGCGTATGTGGTGTGCAGCTTGTGGGGTGTGTTCTCAAAGATTCATGATTCAGCATGAAACAACATTGTTATGCCTACCACATGCAGACTTCTCTTTGGCATATATGTGTCACAGTGTGTGTGTGTGTGTGTGTGTGTGTGTGTGTGTGTGTGTGTGTGTGTGTGTGTGTGTGTGTGTTCGTTGGTGTTCATACATGCACAATCTCACAAATGATTGTTTGTATGTTGGCATGTACATGTGCTCTTCAGGTGACAGTACCCTTCTTTCTAAGGACGACTATACAAGGCTAGAATTAAACTTCTTTCTGTTCTCCTGTGTCAGGGTGCTGTGTGAAACGCTAAGGACGACTATACAAGGCTAGAATTAAACTTCTTTCTGTTCTCCTGTGTCAGGGTGCTGTGTGAAACGGTGAAGGCGTTCGTGGCAAAGGTTGCTCAAGCTCATGAGAACGACTCGGAAAAAGACTCCAAAGATATTGCAACAAAGGTGAGCGCACTTAAACTTTCAAAACCATAACCAACAGTCAACATTATAAATAAACTGCTGTCTTCCACAGTTTATGTGTAAATAGAGAAAGCTTTTTATGGTCCGGGAAAAAACGTTATTTAAAATAGTTATAGGTATGGAACAACATCACCTTCTGTGATATTAAAGATATTATCATTGTGATGTAGACTGTGACTGTCTGGTGAATACTGGCTAAAAACTTGTGTCTGCATGTCTTTATTTTCTTTGCTGTTTCAGTGTGCTGTGCTGAATGAGAAGCTGGAGAGTTTGCTCAAGACACTCAATCAGGAATCAGAGGCATCGATAAAAACAGAGGTATGTCTACACTTACACTACACATGTCTACACTTACACTACACATGTCTACACTTACACTACACATGTCTACACTTACACTACACATGTCTACACTTACACTACACGTCTACACTTACACTACACATGTTTACACTTACACTACACATGTCTACACTTACACTACACATGTCTACACTTACACTACACATGTCTACACTTCAGCTTTTTATAATACATGTATCACACTCTTGCATGTTGCGTGTCTGTCCAGTGCTTATCAGAAGTTAAGACTGCGTGTCAACTTCAAAGGTTAGGCATGTTGTCTATCTTAACACTACACCCTATAAAAGCCAGTCACCTGTCTAAGGCTGAGAATTTTAACCCAGTCCTTGCTCTTTGTGCACATATCAAGGTTAGCAGTGCTGTCGGAAAATCCCCTAAAACTAAAACTGTCATACACCGTGTGTTGAAGATGGCCGTGTGTTGAAGATGGCCGTGTGTTGAAGATGGCCGTGTGTTTTTTTTTCATCAGGAGATGGTGGAGGAGGAAGAAGTGAAGGTGGAGGACACGCCGCAGATCGTCGGCTCTCCTGACCTTGACACTCTGCCAGGCATGATGGCCGCCGGCATGAAACCAAAACCAGTGAGTGGAGTTAGTGTCTTGCTGACGTTTGTTCCACTGTTTTGTCCAATATTTGTAAGCATTTGTTGGGACGTTAATGAGCAGGACATCATTACATTGTGTTTTGTGGTGATGTTTGAATACATGTAACTGCTTCTTGTACTGTGTGTGTGTGTGTGTGTGTGTGTGTGTGTGTGTTTTGTGCATGTGTGTGTGTGTGTGTGTGTGTGTGTGTGTGTGTGTGTGTGTATGTGTGTGTGTGTGTATGTGTATGTATGTGTGTGTGTGCATGCTTGCGCGCACGCATGTGTGTGTGTGTGTGTTTTGTGCATGTGTGTGTGTGTGTGTGTGTGTGTGTGTGTGTGTGTGTGTGTGTATGTGTATGTATGTGTGTGTGTGCATGCTTGCGCGCGCGTGTGTGTGTGTGTGTGTGCGTGTGTGTGTGCTTGCGTGTATGCGTGCGTGCGTCTGTGGCTGTGTTTCTGTGCATGCGTGCATTAAGTACCAAGTCTGGAGAGGAACCTCATACTGCACATTACACCTGAGATGGCTCAAATGTATATTTATTTTCTTTTTCACAGGTGTTCAAAGCGAGAGATGCTCTCATGTCACGAGCCAACAGTTTGAAAAAGGCAGTCAGACAAATCATCGAACACACAGAAAAAGGTATGATCAGTTCACCCTCACCGTCATTACTTTTGTGTTGAAGCTACAGAACTAGGTTCAAGATATTACCGTTACCTGTATGGACATTTTGGCCTTCCGTTTCTTTTACCACTTACAGGAATAATCTGTAATCTTACAGCCTTTTTTGCGTCTGTAATATGCGTTTGCATTGTCAGTTGCTCATTTCTTTTGCATGTGTTTACAGCGGTTGACGAGCAGAATGCTCAGACGCTGGAATTACTGAGTGACAACCGGCAGCTGGAGGCAACGAAGTCGTCATCATCGCTCGAAGCCTCACGCTCCGCCCCCAGCTTCTCCGTCTTCGCTGATGAGCCGGAGCCGGAATCGGAGAAACCACCACCTGTGCTGTTACAACCTCCAGGTAAATTTTGCTGCAATATATATATAGTTTTTTAACTGTCAGGAAGTTAAGATCGAAAGCGTATTGCCATTGTGCAGAACACTTCACCGTGACGGCCGGTTTGTAATGTGTCTGCTAAAGTTGGATGTGTTTCCTGTTGAACCACTACTCCCCCCTTCTATTTTTTTTTTCTTTTTTTTTTTCTTCTTGGGAATCAGTAAGAGGGTTCTTGCGCGAGCACAAGTACCGTTACGGAAGGGTGTTTTGTTTTTTTTGTTTTTTGTTTGGTTTTTTTTTTTCCTTCCATCATCATTTTCCCGTGTGTTTCTATAAGGTTTGGTTTATTCATTCTTGCACTATTTTGACAGATATATGCGTAAGGTAAAGCAAGTTATATTCTGACGTCGAGTTATACGTATGGACACTCCTTTGTCCAGTCCTTTGTCCACTCCCCCCTTCTAAACGTCAGCGGCAGCGGAAGATTAGTGCAAGTCGTCTTAGTAACTGTTGTGAATAGGCAAACGTCGTTTGGCTCAAAGTTTGACACTTGTGTTTGTACATCCTTACTGTGACTAAAATGGTCTTCTGATCATGAATTAGTGTTGGCAATACCATACACTAGAAGACTTCAAAAATCTGACGTCAGACACTGCAGGGGAGAGAACTGTACTGATGAGGAATGTGATTGTTGATCTGCATGTCCCAGTAGAGACAGAACAAAAACAAACTAGGTAGGAAAGGGTTGGGTGGGCTGACTCTTAAAAACTCTCACGCAGCAAAACTACTAATGGCATAGAAGAAGACTGTAAGACTTACTGAGTCTGCTGTATTGTACAAGAGAGTATCAGACATACTGTACAAAGATCACAGAGCAATTTTGTGGAAGTTCTAAGTTTTTAATACATGTACCTTTTCACCACAACAGGGTCAAGGTCACCGGTAGGTCCAGCATCACGGCGAATCAGCAGCATGAGCACCTTCAACCGGTCGGCCAGCGTCGACTCCAAACTCCACGCCAAAGTGGTGGCCCCCGCATCCGCCACTTCGCCCGTTCCAAAATTGAAGTTGCCTTTCGCAGATTCGGCAGTCCTGCCTGGTGAGAATGATAGAGTTCTTTTGACTTGTCACATGCAGATCTGCCTTACTGTGTTGTTCTGTGTGTAGAAATTTGATTAAATGTGCCAGTTGTAACAGTATTAGGCTTTACACAAGACTTTTTTTTTAAAACAGTTATGCTTTTGATTGTGTCTTTGTGTCTGTACACTCAAAATAGTCTACTTTAGTAATACGTTGACTTCTGAATGCAAAACAGACATCTACTGAAGGCCGTATCTGCCTGGTTGTGGCAGACGCTGTGCTTTTCAGTTTCCATTTCAGCTTCTCTTTGCTAAGTTCCATTCCATAGCCTAACCTGGGGATCAACTGGTCTGTATGTAATGTTTCTGTGATCTCGGCATCAGCAGCAGTATTAAAGAGTTGACGTACATGGTGTAATACCGAGATAGACAAGTCTGACCATGTGTGTGTGTGTGTGTGTGATGGCAGGTATCAGCAGCAGTATAGCAAAGACACTGGCCGGTGGGAGTTTTATCAGTAAGGTGTTGCTGGCCAACGCTGACGCCTTGTGTGCTGCAGCCTCCCCACTACTGGAACAAGACATTCCACTGTGAGTAATGGACGACTCCATTCCTGTCCACCAATAGGGTCGAGCCCCCAGAATTCAGCCAATCACGTCCCATGGCAATGAGCATAACATTTGTAACGGTCTGGCAAACTTTTTACCAGACATTACAACAAGGGAAACAGGTGTAGGTTGATATGACTGAAACATGGACAGAAAGCAGTAAGTTCATTGATGACATTTGAAGATAAAGACAATAATAATAATAATAATAATACATCATATTTATAAGGCACCCGTCTCTAAAGGACAGGCTCAGAGCACACACACCCACACACACCCACACACACCCACACACACCCACACACACACACACACACCACACACACACCACACACACACACACACACCACACACACACCACACACACACACACACACCACACACACACACACCCACACACCACACACACACCACACACACACACACACACCCACACACACACCCACACACCCACACACACCCACACACCCACACACACACCCACACACCACACACACACACACACACCCACACACCACACACACACCACACACACACACACACACCACACACACACACACCCACACACCACACACACACCACACACACACACACACACACCACACACACACCACACACACACACACACACACACACACACACACACACACACACACACACACACACCACACACACACCCACACACCACACACACACACCACACACCACACACACACACACACACACACACACACACACCACACACACACACACACACACACACACACACACACACACACACACACACACCACACACACACCACACACACCACACACACACACCCACACACACACCCACACACACACCCACACACCACACACACACACCACACACACACACCACACACACACACACCACACACACACACACACACACACACACACACACACACACACACACATGAACATGGACAGAGGGTCCCAGTTATCTATCGTAAGGCCTGACGGAACAGGTATGTTTTGAGTTGTGATTTGAAGGCTGACAGTGTGGGGACATCACGGAGGGCAGAAGGCAGCGAGTTCCAGATTGTCGGGGCGAGGTAGCTTTGATCATGATCATGTCAATCGCTTTGATCTTGAAATCACCCCTTTTCCTGTACAATGACGTCATGGACGTATTGTGTTTTGCCAATATACAGCAGAGTGAAGGGGCGGGGCTTGCCGAGTCGAGTCGAGTCATTTATTCTTCATCTCTTGGAGGTCTTTACTGCAGTTGTATTCAGGAACTGCTTTTGTAGGTCAGCCAGATGAGCCAGACTGGTAGAGCGTTGGACTCTCATTGCTATGGGTCATCAGTTTGATTGCCAAGCTGGGAGACAACATTTGTGCTGGCTTTTTGTCTAGTTGCCCCATCTTTGATATCACCAGCGTGTGAGGAAAAGGATGATAAACCTGCCACTAACCAACCAGCTGCTTTTGTGCACCCCGCACCTCAAATCCTGTTTCATGCTTTTTTCTTTTCTTTCAGAGAGCTTTACCAGGAGCGGTGTGTGATGAACAATTATTTCGGGATTGGCCTTGACGCCAAGGTCACACTCGAGTTTCAGAACCAAACGCGAGGAGCATCCTGAAAAATGCAGGTAAGTTGGTCATGCTTGGTGCTTTTGTGTGAGCTCTTGGAGATGGGGCATTACAAAATGTAAAATCATAATAATTCATTCTCAGAAATCTCTGCCAAATCAAAAAAAAAAAAGAAAAAAAAAGGACACACAACAACCAGTAACCAGTTTGACCACAAAAAAATGTCAACACTGAAGTTTGGTGCCTCCCTCCCTTAACCCATGCACATTGATTGTAAAATTTTACGTTATACCCTTTTTATCGCAGGAGTCGGACAAAGAACCTGATGTGGTACGGAGTGCTGGGAGGGAAGGAGATGATCAACCAGACGTTCAAAAACCTGGACCAGCGTGTTCTTCTCGAGTGTGACGGTCAACGCATTCCTCTTCCTAGTCTTCAGGGTATCGTCATCATGAACATTCCCAGGTACGCATCTTATTTGTTCATGTTTTTTTTTAATCGTTGTGCTGTCGCTTTTGGGAAATTCAGGATAATACCGCTTGGGAAAGCATATCGTCTGTTCACAAATCCACCCACCTACCAGTTTTGCTGGAGATGGAACGCAAGAGGAACCCACGATGAGCAGCCAAAGAGCCCAGGAAAAGCTGTATAACATTAAGACAGCTTGATCTTGGGTCATCGTGACAATATTGACCGTTGCCTCAGTAACACATCTGCTAAAGTTATCCGCACTATATATCAAGACACACTGTTTAAAAGCATACTCCACGCTTTTGTTTTGTAAATATGCATGTGTGTTTATAAAATTTTCTTTTTTCTTTTTTCAGCTACAGCGGAGGAACAAACTTTGGGGAGGATCCAAACAAGATGAGGTAAGAGAAATCAGTGTGATAGAATGTGCAGATAATGTTGACGTCATTTTTTTAGGGCAAATTGTTCTGCTGTTGCAGAGTGTGTGCACTGTTTACTGGTGTCTTTTGCTTCAGAGAACGACAAGGTGTCTAGCTGTCATACATGCACACTTTCTATTTTAACTCATTGTACAGCGTGCCAAAGCTACTTGTTTCTCATCATAAATTTCAGTACTTCTGTGTTTAATCTAAGCCCACCTGCCAGAGACAATTTTGTCTCCTTGTAGTTGATGTGATAAGGCTGTTTAAATGTTGAATCTGCATATATAATATTATAGGTGGATGATGAATTGTCATTGATAATCACACGACACTTGTTTGCTATGCAGAACTTTGTGCCGCCCAGTTTTGACGACAAGATCCTGGAGGTGGTGGCGGTGTTCGGTGGGATGCAGATCGCTGTGTCACGCCTCATGACATCCAGCATCATCGAATTGCACAGGTGAGTGAACAAGATCGCTGTCAGTTGTGCACATGAACTGAGTACAGGTGTTACCTTTAGTAGAACCGGCAGCCACGATAGGCAAACTGCTCAAGCGATGGATTTTGAGGTTGTGAGTTCAAATCCAGTCGGGGAGCCAAACATTTGTGCTGACTTAATTCCTTGTGGCTGCTTTGTTTTTTAGTTGAAGTCTTAAGAGCCTGAGCCACCCCATGCCCACCATATGATAAAAACTTGTTGAAAGAAACAAGCCACTGCGCACCAGTGGCAGCCACTTCAAGCCACTATTACGCACGGCGTGGGCCTTCCCCACTAGGCCCGAGACTGATTGCATGTTGCATAATAGTGGCTTTGAGTGGGTTTCTAGTGATCTGAAGAGTTCAAGTAAAATTGCAATTTTTGCATGTGCTTTTAAGACATAGTTCTTTGGGAGAAAAAATTGTCTTACAAAAACCTGAATACAAGGCTATTGGGGATTGCAGCAGGGGAGAAAACTGTCATAGTGCTGGAATGTCATCTTACACATACAAATCCTAGCTCAGAGAGGAAAAGAAAACAAGAAAGACAGGTTTGGGATGGGGTGACTAAAATGCATTTTGAACTGCCGCGGTCACCTGTAAAAAATTGTGTGTTTTTTCTCTTTCCAGTGTCGGACGGTGAAGGTGACAATCCTGGGTGACGAACCTGTGCCTGTACAGGTGGACGGGTGAGGCGTGGATGCAACCGCCGGGGTACATCCGCATTGTTCACAAGAAACCGTGCCATGATGCTGACTCGCGATCGGGTAGTACAGTGATGCCTGAAACTGACTGTAGTTCATTGTGTGTGGATGTAATGCTGATTTTCTTGTCATGTCGTGCCAGCAATAATGTTTCTTTTCCAAGTGTTTTTTGTTTGTTTTTTAATGATAAAAATGGAAGAAATTATGCCTGCAGTATGTTTCTGAATGTTAACACCAAATTGTGAAATATGCTAGTCAAAATCTATGATAACAACTTCATGCTTGTGTCTCGTGGCACTAAAAATCGTTAGATCGGTTTTGCTGCACTGGGCCAACGTGCTTCCCCCAAGGAAAGCAACCTAAATATCCTGTAAAAAATAATAAAGAAAAAATAGAAGGAAATGGATGTAAAAATGCAGTGCATACTTTCTATTTTCAGACGTTCGAGAATGTTCTTAAGTCGTGGTCCGAGAAACAGAAGGTGGAGCGCCCGGTCAGTCCGCAGCCCTCGGCCCTGTCCGAAGACGAGGCTCACGTCTTGCTCAATTTCGTGGAGGCAGCAGCTTCACTCATACGCTGGTCAGTACATTTCCAGGATGTTCTTACGATGAGAGAGTGGCCTATCGTTTATTGTGAAACGTTGTTGGAGTTGTTGAATGATGCATGTAGTTGTAAATTCAGAACATCTCGGTTTTCTGTTTGTCTGCTGATTTTGTCTGTTCTAGAGGAGCATTGAACAGAGGTTGCTTGTACTGTTGTTTTGTTTTCAGTGTCAAAGTGGCATCGAAGAACAACAGTACAGTAGAGCAAGAGTTGTATTCCCTTGCCCAGCGTGCGTCTGAGTGTCTCGATCGACTGTATCCTGCAGG
Source organism: Batillaria attramentaria (assembly GCA_018292915.2). Taxonomy (NCBI): domain Eukaryota; kingdom Metazoa; phylum Mollusca; class Gastropoda; family Batillariidae; genus Batillaria; species Batillaria attramentaria. The sequence continues at coordinate 66,458 of JACVVK020000239.1, forward strand.
GAAACTCGCTGAGGTCAGTACCTGCGGTCATGTTTGCTCACAAACACTCTTTGAATTGAAAACTTTCTATTTTTTTCAATGTTTCATTTTTATTTTCCTTTTTTTTTTCTTTGTATTTTCTTGCTCTTCCCATTTCTTACACTTTTCTGTCTTTCTCCATTGCCTCAGTTCGATGTCTTGACTCCCCTTAGCGAAATGGAATGTCATTTTCTGCCTGTCTAAAAGTCATAACCTGACAGCATTTTATATCAATTTCATGACTTTCTAATGCTCACTTACCTGTACGTCTTTGTGTATTTTCTTGGTACAGTCTGTTGAGATAAACTTTGTAAGTCCTTTTGATAAGTGCAAGCAGTAGGGAAGAGTTTGGTGTTGTGTTAAAGTTTGTTTGACTTACACAGTCCGTTATTCTGTCTCTCTGTCTCTGTCTCTGTCTGTCTGTCTGTCTGTCTGTCTGTCTCTCTCTCTCTCTCTCTACATGTTTTGCAATATTAGAGACGACTGTAAATTTCTTACTTGGCATACAGCCAGTATCATCAGCACATGCCACGTATGTTTTGATTTGTTTATCGTGTGTACTTTTCTCTCCTGTATTTCCCCTAGATAGTTTATACTTTTTCTTTTTTTTAAACATTTTTATTGTTTGTTTGTTTGTTTTGATTTTTTTTTCTCAATACCCTTTAATGTAGAATAGCAGGACAGCATGTAAGATAGGCAGCAATGCCTAAATGCTCTATCCTGAATAAAAAACGTTTCATCATCATCATCATCATCTCTCTCTCTCTCTCTCTCTCTCTCTCTCTCTCTCTCTCTCACACACACACACACACACACACACACACACACACACACACACACACACACACACACACACACACACACACACACACTCTCCTCTCTCTTTTTCCCCTCTCTCTCTCTCTCTTTCACCTCCACCTACATCAGGAAAACGGCCTAAGCACCTATGAAATACATATTGCTGAAGCCATTTTTCCAAATGATGATAGGTCTCCTGCTCTCATCATTAACGCTCATTGTTTGGAGTTTCTTCTCTGTGTTCATCTCTACTTTTTCTGTGTTGCTTGCTGGGCTGATGATACCAACAGCTTGACTCATCTGATAGCGAAACTTACCAGGTTGGGTTTGAGTGGCAAACAGCATGGGTTGTGTGTTTGGTCCAGACCGTGCTGCTCTTGTCTTGTACATGTACCTCTTGTTATCCTTCTCACGGCTTTGATGCGGTGTGACGAGCATGTTAAATTGTTGTTAGCTTTGAAGGTCTATTTGTCTGCTTTTGTGTGTGTGTGGTGTGTGTGTGTGTGTGTGTGTGGTGTGTGTGTGTGTGTGTGTGTGTGCATTTTCTCATGCTCTAGGGTTTCACATCTACATTAGATGTTGGCCATAAACCGATTCATTTTCAAAAAGTCCAATTACTTTTTTGCGAAGTGGGACGTTTGTAGGAACATTTCTATACCACAATGGACAACATTCAGAGGAAATGTCCTGCACTTTTATTGTCACACACTTGTCCTGCACTTTTATTGTCACCCAGGGCCCGTATGTAGAACTTGAGGTTAATTTAACCCACGGCAATGGACAACATTCAGAGGAAATGTCCTGCACTTTTATTGTCACACAGGGCCCGTATGTAGAACTTGAGGTTAATTTAACCCACGGCAATGGACAACATTCAGAGGAAATGTCCTGCACTTTTATTGTCACACAGGGCCCGTATGTAGAACTTGAGGTTAATTTAACCCACGGCAATGGACAACATTCAGAGGAAATGTCCTGCACTTTTATTGTCACACAGGGCCCGTATGTAGAACTTGAGGTTAATTTAACCCACGGCAATGGGCCTAACCCAGACTAGGACAAAAGAAACCCGAAAGCAAAACTAAATTAAAAAGAAAGCAAAGAAAGGAAGGAAAAAATCGTTCTATAAGAGCTTAGGCACCTTGCTGGAATGGGCCCACTTCTTGATTTAAAACAAAAAACAACAAAAATTTAACTCCAGAGCTAGTTTAGTTCGAGGTTAGACTCTAACCCAGGGCTGAAAGCCCTAACCTTGACTATTACATACAGGCCCAGGACATTTTGTCAGATTATTGTTTCCATGGTAATGAAACCCTGATACTCTGCTATGTATTGGCAAAACACACTAAGTCCATTGACGTCATTTGAGGAATAAGGCCATTACGTCGGTGTCTTTCATCTTGAAATCACCCCTTTTCCCCTGAACTGACATCATGGACTTACTGTCATTTGCCATTTCTCGGCAGTACTGTCAGTCTGGATCTGAGTGTTTCTACATCTTACAACGTTCTGCACTGGTAGTCATTTTTTCATGCAAGTTAAGGGCCAGCTTTTTCGGTGTGTGTGTGTGTGTGTGTGTGTGTGTGTGTGTGTGTGTGTGTGTGTGTGTGTGTGTGTGTTAAGAGCAAATTCGGCATTTCTGATTTTTTGGGGGTGTTGTTTTGTTTTTTTAAATTGGTCTGGAACAACTACTCAGTTGCAAGGTTTTTTGTTTTTTTTTAGTTTTGAGGGTTTTTGGGCTGCTTTTTTGTTGTTGTTTTGCGTTCATTGCATTTCTCTTGTTGTTGTGGTGTTCCTCTGTAGTTCCACTGCGTGTTTGTGGATTGAGGAGACATCTTGAATCGAGCACTTGTCATACAGCCACTGAAAACTGACCTTCCATCAACACTACCATGTTTATATGCAGTTCCTTGCAAATATTCAGCAACATTTTTTTTTTTTCACCCGTGTTTTTTCTTGACTTTCTAATAGTTTGCGTGGCAGATTTTGAGTTTATTTCGACCAATAACATTCTTATGTCTCTGCATGGCCGTGTAATATCTGTCTTGCTATGTTCACTTAATGTGTTCATCTCCCAGTATGACCGCTTTTTTGTGTGAGACCAGTGCGCTCTCTCTCTCTCTCTCCACCCCCACTCCCCCCCCCCCCACCCCATCCCCTCATGGAGCATAGTTGATTTTGTTTCAAGTGTCTTCATATATGTACTGGACTAGACTAGAGACGTTTTTTCCATTTCATTGTGACAGACCACAAGAGCAGACCACTCTAACATAATATGTCATGTTTTGATATACAGTAAACAGGAAGAGTAATGAATGTCTTGGCACGATACCTAGATCAGTCAGATCTCTGAAAAGAATTTACAGCAGAACTTCTCTCAAAGACACATCTTTGGTAATCTAAAATTCCGTTGAGTTGGTGTAGTAAGTACATGTTTGTGTTAAGGTAAAACCGTTACAGCATAACCAGTTAGTGTCATTGTTATATGTGTACGTGTCTGTGTGTGTGTGCAGCCAACATTACGCAGCCAGGTGGCCGACTTGGTTCAGAGTGTGAGAGTGCTACATCACCGTGCCAGCACCTTCCTCATAGAGAAAGCACCGTCATTGGTAGGCCTGCAGTTATGGTCTCTTGATTACATCCGTTTTGTGACATAGAAAATTCATATGCTATCCTGCGTTTTGTTGTAAGAGACGGTTGGGGGTGGGGTGTAGGAGTGGTCAGTATTCACGCCTGAATAGTTCTGGGGAAGTGCTTGAGTGAACCCTGGTTTTGCTGAATTCATTTGTCTTATGCTTAACAAGCCAAAGGGCAGGGCTGAAAATGTTCCACCTTTTGGTAGATGTCCACTTTCTGGCTACAAAATTCTTCCCTGGGTTAAGCTTTCATGTTAGCCAGGTTAGTAAATCATAAATTCATAAATGTGTGTTGGCCAGGCCCCGTATGTAATAGTCGATGTTAGGGCTTTCAGCCCTGGGTTAGAGTCTAACCTCGAACTAAACTAGCTCCAGGGTTAAAGTTTCTGTTGTTTTTTGTTTTAAATCAAGAAGTGGGGCTTGTTCAAGCAAGGTGCCTATGCCGGTATAGAAGGATTTTTTTCTTCCTTTCTTCGCGTCCTTTTTTTGGCTCCCTTGTGTAACAAAGGGAGTCTATGTACTAACCCTCCGTCGTCTGTGTGTGTGTGTGTGTGTGTGTGTGTGTGTGTGTGTGTGTGTGTGTGTGTGTGGTGTGTGTCCGCAGTAAATATATAGAAACCTTAACATTCGCATTTTCTCAGAATCTACAAATAGCAGAGGCACCAAACTTGGCTTGCTGATAGAGAGTCCTAAGACCTTTCAAAATATATCACTTTGAATGACCTCTACTCAGGGTCAAGGTCACTAAAGCGGTCTGTTTGAAAATTTTACATTGGCATTTTCTTGGAATCTACAAACACCAGAGATTTTGAACTTTGCATGCTGATAGACATTGATAAGAACTTTACAGACATACATGTATTCAATGGCCTTTTGTCAAGGTCAAGGCCGTACAGGCTATTTTTCATATTTCTGCAGTAAACCTTAACATTTGCATTTTCTCAGAATCTACAAACAGCAGAAGCACCAAACTTGGCATGCTGATAGACAGCCACAAGCCCTCTAAAAATATATCATTTTGAATGACCTTGACCTTGAGTCAAGGTCACTAAAGCTGTCTGTTTGAAAATTTTACATTGGCATTTTCTTGGAATCTACAAACACCAGAGATTTTAAACTTTGCATGATGATAGACATTGATAAGAACTTTACAGATATACATGTATTCAATGGCCTTGTGTAAAGGTCAAGGCCGTACAAGCTATTTTTGTGAAACCTTAACATTGGCATTTTCTCAGAATCTACAAAGAGCAGAGGCACCAAACCTGGTATGCCAATAGACATTGATAATACCTATGCATACGTACCACTTTGAATGAAGTTTTAAAGCTGTCTGTTGTGAACTTCAATATACCGTTTTTGGAGAAACTACAAATACTAGAAGCTTCAAACTTGGCATAATGATAGACATTGATGAGATCTCATTTGAATGACCTTGACCCAAGGTCAAGGCCATGCAAACAGTTTTAGGTAAAACTGTAATATTGCCAGGAACTAAGAAACACCAGAGACACCTTACTTGGCTTGATGATTTTTACAAACATACTCTTTTTGAATGAACTTGACCCATGTCACAAGGGAGCCATGGAGGCTGCTGCCTCTCTAGTTTTATTTAATTTTGCTTTTGGGTTTCTTTTGTCCTAGTCTGGGTTAGGCCTGTAGCCGTGGGTTGAATTAACCTCGACTTATACATACGCGCCCCTGTTCATTTTGAAGTCTATTGTGTTGGTGTTCCACTCCCCCCCCCCCCCCCCCCTTGTTGACCTATGGGGAAATGTATCATTACTTATTCATGTGACCTTTGTCCTCAGCACCTATGGCCGGACCTGGAAGAGAAGCTGAGTAATGCCTTACTGTCGCTGGAACTGGAGCTGCGGAAAGCGGCGGAGATTGCTGGCCTACCCCACATCGCTCAGGCCCTAGAGGAGGTACTAAACACAGAAGATTGTGTGTGGGTGGTGGTTGTGTTTTGTTGGGAATGACTTGCCAGCTGATCGAGTGTGGACTCAGGAGCTGTTGGGACCTTCCGACATTTCTAGCTTCACAAGTCGTTTCCAGTGTTCCCAATTGCGCACAAATGTGCGTATCTGTGCATAGAGAACTCTCATCATTAGCTTGCTTTACGTCCTATGGCTTTTGGCCCTTAAGGACAAGTTGTTCCTGGCGTGTGTCTTTGGCTGCTTGGCTAGGCGAGTGTCTTTGGGATGTGTGAGGGCTGATTTGCTTAGCTTTGGTCAGCGTCAGAGGATCTTCACTTGGCTTTCAGATGCCTGGTCTGGGTTTGTTTTTCAGTGCCTCAGTCTGTTCTGTCATCCGTACGTTTGCCTTTAGAGAACTCTTAAATTGACGCACAAATTTGAGAACAGTTCGTCACAGGGGACGCACATTATTGGTCTCGGCGTGACAAACAGTATTATCAGTACTATCCCGGAAACTAGATAAACAAAAAGCGATCTGTAACTAACGGTGGACACTTGCAGCATCGCTTTTCACTAGATAAACAAAAAGCGATCTGTAACTAACGGTGGACACTTGCAGCATCGCTTTTCCTCAGAACCATTGTACATAACAGACAGAATATGATTGGGTCAAGAGACACTTTTAGTCTAATCATAATGCTCTGTTAATTTTGGTAAGCGTGCGGGTTCCTCGCCTTGCCAAATCACTATGGCTGACACACTACAATTCACATACATCTCTCCTACTTGAATACTTTTGTAAACAACAACAGATGGTTTCGACTTTCAGATTTTTTACACCAAAAGACCATGGACCCAGAAAATTTACAAAAGGACTCTCAAAATATGGAGAGAGGGTCCCAGTGACCCTTGCATGTTTTAATCACATGGAACACTGGTTATGAGCTGTTTTGTGGCATCTAGCATTGTACATGTACCGTTTACAGTTCACAGGAGCTGAAACCTGAGATAAAGAGAGACAGAAAAAAAATAATTCAGTATAAAGGCAAGAGACATACACTGGATAAAAGCAGTTGTCAGACATTTGTCTTGAATTTCATGTGTTTACACATCTTGTCCTTACAGTTGATTTTCATAGTTACACATCTTGTCTTTACAGTCGAGTTTGCTGGAGCAGCAGAAACGAAGCAAAGCGACGTCCCGACACAAGCCGGGCTTCGTACGTCTGAAAGGCAAAGGCAAGGAGAAAGAGAGGGGGGCCGCGGCCAGCCTTCCCCCTGGTATGCTGGCACCCCCCACCCCTCCTACTCTCTCTCTCTCCCTCCTCTTTCTCTGTGTGTTTGTGTGCGTGTGTGTGCATTGGATTTTCTTGCTCCGTATCCTTACCACTTCAAGGTCTTACTACAGTGGAGGAAAAAAGATGATTTGAGGTTTTTTCCCACTGACCCTACTTGTTATACTTATCCTTGTGACTCCCCCCCCCCCCCACCCCTCCTCAGCACACCCACACCCACACACCCTAACCCCCCCCCCCCCCACCTCCCCCCCCCCACCCCCTCCCGAATTGTCATGAGCTACGAGTGAACTTGGGAGGGAGAAAGTTTGATATCCCTATAGCTCAGTGTACAGAAATGATGTTACATGTAATACACGATACATGATTTTAATACAATACCTACCAAGTGAGTTTATGGCTATGCACCAGTTGCCTCTCCAACAAACAATCATAATGTCTGCACGGATTTCAATTTGGCTTAGTGGGAGTGTTGCAAGTTGATTATACTCGTGTTTGCTGCAGTAAGCGCCATTTAAGATCCATTAATCTTGCCTGAATTTCGCATAGAGGACTGAAAACAAAAGAGAATCAAATACGTGGGATACTCATGCGCGGTAGGGAAATGTTTTCAACAGATCTGACCATACAATGTTTGATATGGAGACAGTATGTGATATCCTCTGTCGTATTAACAAGATTGTTTGTGATTGTTTGTTCAGCGTTTGATATACGAAGTTGGACTGTGGAAGAGGTGGGAGCGTGGCTGGAGAGCCTTTCCCTGGGCGAGTATCGCGCCAACTTCATTTCGCACGAGATTCGCGGGGCCGAGCTGCTCAATCTGGAGCGCCGTGATCTGAAGGTCAGTGTTCGTTTCCTTGACTTCATTGGTATTTTCCCCATTGTATCTTGTCTCTAGTTTCGGTTATTTTTTATTATTGTTGCTTGTTGGGGGTTTAGAGTCACTTTCCACCACACAAGGGTGATGTCCAAGACGGGGCAACATAGACAATGTCAGCACAAACAGTTGGCTCCATACCAAAATTTGGAGCCAATGTTAGTGTTTGTTTCATTGACTTTATTTGTATTTCTCTGTTGCATCCTGTCTGTAGTTCTGTTATTTTTATTGTTGTTGCTTGTGGGGGTTTGAAGTCACATTTCACTGCACAAGGGTGAGATGGGGCAACAAAGACAATGTCGGCTCAAATATACGGCTCTTTATCGGAATTTGAACTCAAGGTCCCTGTTACATTACAGCAGTTATGGGAAGTGACAGATAAACACTGGTGTATGTGAGACCTGAACGGTTATAAAAACAAATCTCTGATAAATATATCTAGAAAAGTTTCAGACAGGTGTGGCATTTACCGGTCAGACATTTCTGAAGGACTGATTTGAATTTAGGGGTACGGCACAAGACTGTTCTACCATAACCTTTCCTATGCCAACGCTTGGGTCAACTTCAGTGAATCCAGTCGAGATATACTTCTTACCTTCTTTTCCTTGTGACCTGTGCAGGATCTTGGAGTGACCAAAGTGGGGCACCTGAAGCGTATTCAGCAGGCGATCAAGGAACTTCATCACCGGGAAGCTGCCTACGATCGCCCGTCGACATGACCTTACTCGCCTCCTTATCTCTCTCTGCCTTCGTTTTTCTGCTCTTTGCTGTTTGAATCTTCTCATCAGGCAGCCAATCTAAGTGTCTGCACTGCCAACTGTCGCCTGATACTTCACGTCGTGGCCTGTCTAGATCGTGTGTGAACTTTGTTAACGCTCGTACAGTTTTTGACGGAGCAATGGCATATCTCAAGCGCGTGCTAACGGAAGTGTTGTTGCGTAGACCCTCTACAGTTACACGAGCACTAGGGCTAGGGCTGGTTATTACGGAGGACTTCGAGCGTTGTCCGCAGAAGATTTGTGTAAGGGCTGGTTATACACTGTGTCGGAATTTCACTCAGTGTCTTCGCTTGCATGTCAATCGCTCACAGTTGCCTGTGTTGATGTGTGTGAGAGACAATTGGCTATTCTGATCTTTTGTCATCCATTCTTTTGTATTATCATGTATTTTAGTTTTATTTTTTTACTAGTGATGTGGCTTGGACACCTTCTGTCTGTGAACATTTCAATATCTGCATGCTTATTATACACAAGCTGCCACCACCTCAGAGAACTTAAGAGCTGTTTTCTTATATATTAAGACAGTATTATTTATTTTAGCAATAGTTGATTGAATGATCTATAAGGAGGGAGGGGTGAAGACCAGATAGGGGCGCTTTTTTTTCTCTTTTTTTTTTTTTTAACCCTATAAAGATTTGAGCTTGTTTGAGAAAATAGCTCCAGTTGAAAAGACAATCATTAAAAGCTCAGTGTAAATCAATCCATGTGGTTTAAATCCAGGTGAGCTCACTTGCAGACTTGTGAAAATATGTATCTATTATCTGAGACAATGATTTTATGGATGAGTATGATGCAGAAAACTGCGTTCCAAACTTCAGTTAAAAATACATGTGCCCGGTACTTAGTTTGGGAAGGGTCTTTATGTGAATCGGTCCAAGTGAACGCATTTTGATTATGCTTTCGCTGGTAATCTGTGTATGTCAGTGCAAAGTTTCCTGTGTTGCGTAGCAATCAAGTGGAAATTAGGTTACCGTTCTCTCAAGCGTCTTCTATCACAACGTCAGCATACATTTTCCGCCCTTCGGGTATGCTTTTTTCTTCTTCTTTTTTTTTTTTTTGGATTGGTTTGTTAATTATAAATCAACGTATCCATATTTATTGCAGCCATACAGATCAAATATTTCTGACGTTTGATGAGAGCTGGTTGCGTTTCCAGACAGGGGGTGATCAGGTGGTCGCTGGTTACGACTTCTTTTTTTGTTGACACAGTTCGTGAATTGATTAGTGTTAGTGTGTTTCTTCGTGTTTATTATTTGTTTGCAAGGAACGTTCACCTTACACATGCAGTATTTTTTGTACATGTATGCAAATAGGGAGTGTCCATGAGATCTTGGTTTTCATTTTTCGATTTTTTTTATTTTGTAGTTCACAGCTGGACTGTGCATTTTTTCTTTTTCCTTTTCATTTCTCTTGCTGAAGTTGTTGCCAAAGAGTGTTTGCTTTGTTGATTGACGTCGTTTTCTAGACAAATAATTGAATGTCTTTTGTTTGTTTAGAGTGTTTGTCAGGTTTATGTGCTGCTACAGTTAATAACCAATCTTGCTTCATTTTTGTAGTGATGTGTTTGACTTTGTTCATAGCGGTAGTTTGGATACGTGTCCAACTGGTGTTTTTCTTAATGGAAGACGAGTATGGCCTCTGTTGTCAGTTACCTCTTATGAGTGTCTGTACTCACTCGCTGCACAGGAACCAGGTAATGTGTGCTTTAGAGAGAGAGAGAGAGAGAGTTTTTGCAATGGTAAAACTGTGTAGAGGTTTTCCAATGGTAAAACTGTGTAGAGGTTTTCCAATGGTAAAACTGTGTAGAGGTTTTCCAATGGTAAAACTATGTAGAGGTTTTCCAATGGTAAAACTATGTTGAGGTTTTCCAATGGTAAAACTATGTAGAGGTTTTCCAATGGTAAAACTACATAGAGGTTTTCCAATGGTAAAACTACGTATAGGTTTTCCAATGGTAAAACTGTGTAAAGCTTTTCCAATGGTAAAACTGTGTAAAGGTTTTCCAATGGTAAAACTGTGTAGAGCTTTTCCAATGGTAAAAGAACTGTGTGGAGGTTTTCCAGTGGTACAGCTCTGTAGAGGTCATCAAGTGGTAAAAAAAAAACTGTGTAGAGGTTTTCCAGTGGTAAAACTGTGTAGAGGTTTTCCAATGGTAAAACTATACATGTATTCAGAAAAGAATCGTGAACATGTGTACCATTGTTCAAAATGGTGGCAGGCATGGACTGTGAGACTGGACTTCAGACTTGGGTATTGTTTGATATCTGTGTCATGGATTGACAGTGTGTTATTTATTGTGTATCACACTTTGATCATTAATGCACATATGTTTCACTGTTTCCACTTTTTTGTACGGATGAATGTTTTTCACTTTTTTGTATACCATGAATAATTTATTCAGGGGTTTTGACCAATCCCGCGACCAACGGCACATTATCTGTGATAAAACTTGATGTCGGACTATTTTTTGTGGAAAAAAAAGAAGAGACTTGTGTGTATCATTTGTATTCCCTTTGATACCAGGTTATTTGTACGGCGTTTGTGTGAATATGCATGTTACATACAAGGGTGTAATGTTGTGGAGTATTGCCCACGTTATGATGTCTGTCAATCAGTCACATCAGGATGACAGTTATCCGTTGTGTATCAACCTTTTTCACGTGTCTGTTTCTAGTACAGCATACCGCCATTTCATAATCAATTATCTATACAACCATTTTGTATTTTCACCCAAGACAAAGACCAAATGTTTAATTATTTAGTTAGAAAACAAAACTATTGCAAAGCAAATTGTAGGCTCTGATAGTCGAAACATTGGTTAGTCACTGAATTACCTATATGGCAGGTAGTTTTCATTTTCACCACTTGGGTTCATATCTTTTAGGCACAAACATTTTCTTTCTCTGGTTTCACATTTGAGCAACACATATCTCAAAATGAGTGCTGCAGACTTTCAGATACGTATATATCTTGTTTCATGGAAAAGATTTGTTTAACTTGGTGCAAACATAATAAAATACTCTTGGTAGGTCTTCCTGATTCCATACGATCTGTCACCATTGCAGCTGCGAAAAGAACTGACCTGTTTGTTTCTGTATTTACTTGTTTATTAGGGGGTAGTTAGTTGCTCGTTGAAATTGAAACTGTTTGCAGAGATGGTGGGGTTGTATGGCTTTTTTGGGGGGTTGGTCTTTTGCTGTCTTTTTTAATTTTAACTTTGTTTTTTTCCCGCTGATTATGCGTAAGTTTGATATTTGATTTCGAGATATAAATGAGTTGATGTTTTCCACGATGTACTATCAAACCAGAACACCGACAAAACACTATGTTCTACCCCTACTTGTTCGGAGGTATGCTAAGTACGGGAACAAGGCATAAATATGTGAAGATGTATATGTGTAAATGTGCACACGCTTTCTGTACAATCATTTTGCTGGAGAATCTTTTTTTTTGTTTGTTGATACCTAAGAGATGTTCGTACTCAGAGTGTTATGTGTTAGTACACAGACCTGTACTTTCCCTGCATGTGTGTACATGTACAAGAAACTATTTTTGCATTGCCATTACCTCCATACAGTTCGTGTTAGTTGATGTGTGTAGTAGCCAAGTAGTGTATGTAGTTTGCTCAATTTCTTACGATCATGCAACTTTTCTATACAAGTGAGAAATGTTCCCTTGAACCACTTTTGACCATATTTTTCCAGATCCTGTCAACTGTATAAATCATTTTGTCTAAGTTGTACATGTAGTCCATACTTCAGTGTCCAGGGGCCGGGGTCAGGACGTGTACGTTTGGGCTTTACGAACGTTCGTAGCGGTACGAAAATCAAGAGTCACGATGCGTATGTACAGCAATTTTGTTTGTAGGTCTGTTCGTAACTTTACGCCTGCCTTCCCCCGTTCGTAAGTGCAATCGTAGCAACGGCTTCGTTAACGCGGGAAGTATAACAGGATGGCAAATCGAGCAGTGTTTCGTTTTCTTATAAGACGCAACTTCAGAAGACCCCGTGCATTCACACTTGATGTGATAAGCTCCCAAATCTTGAGCTTTTTTTTTTACCAATGACAGTAGTCCCGTCCAAAGTTCCAAACAATACATTATGATGGTCCTGTATTAAATCTAGTAAGACGCGCAATTCTGCCTCAGAAAAGTTGACATCGCGTTTTTTACCCTGTTTCTTGTCATTGCTGGCACTGACATTCAAGCTTGCCGCCATTTTGTTTGGGGGAAAATCCGCACGTGGGAAATAGGAAAGGGCGAGTTTCTGTACGTAGCTAAGGAACAGCCAACGTGCACGTCGTGACCCGCGAAAATGTGTTTGTAAGTAGTGTTCTTTGCTACGTTCAGTTTTGCCCTACGAACGTTAATACAAACACTTTTTAACTCCCGTGTCGTGACCCTGGCCCCAGGGTTTTTTCCCAAGGGTATGTACAAAGATAAGAAATTACTGTACTTTTTTTTTTTTTACACTGTCATAATGCTATGATGGACATGTCGTATGTCACATGAATCAGAATCTGGTTGTGAGGAACCTTTTTTTGTATTTTGACATTTTGTATTTTGTAAACGACTACACTTGGTTTCCATTTTTTTATAGCGACCGCAACTAATGCTCTCGATGCCCATCTTGTGTGAAGAAGAAAGGATATCGCACCCTGTTTACCATCGTAATTCTATATTTTATTTCTCAACCATTCCCTCCTGTTTGTGCCTTAACTGGACGGGCTTACAAGACAAATGATGGATGAAATGAAATGAAATACCGGATAGCATGGATTCCACTATTCATGTACTAGTTATGTGTGTATGTACTTACATATAGTGCATCTGAAATGTCAAAATTGTCAAAAAGGTTTGGTGATGTGGTACACAGAGTTCAAAATCTCGGCTAACAGATCCCTAGGGAACAGGTCCCATCTAGAGTTCCTATAAACTTGTATGTCAAAACTTACATTTTGTATTTGGTAAATGACTAGACTTTGCGTGCATACCCCCCCCCCCCCCCCCCCTAAAGAAAAGAGAAAGAAAACAGTGTCCTTTTCAAAGAGGATGATGAAGATTCACCAGTTGCACTGTTCCCTTGGCAACTTCACCATTTCTGTCAAATGAACTTGAAATGATGTGAGTGTCAGTAGCCTGTGTTCAGATTTGTGTACCGTGTCTCTTTCACCTTTGGCTATGGTCTGTGTACTACATCACCAAACCTATACGACCATGGCCATTTCAGCCGTAATGAACGCCAGAGAATGGTGGCCACAGCAGGGTTTACATCATATCCTCTTTCGCCAGCTTCCCTCTCAAATCTGTGTACAGTGTGCGTATCCCTGACATCTAGAAAAGAATGCAGTTCGACTCATGTCTTTCCATGTTCATGTAAGAAATAAGTCAGCAGATGTTGGTCTTTAGTGTTAGAAAACTACCCAAGTGTATATTGTGCTAAATGCAGATTTTGTCATCGCAAAAATGCTGTGAACTGTGTGAAATCAGACAGATCTATTACTTCTATCCAGTTCGTTCAGTTAAAGGACTCTACGTCTGTTTTAGGAACGATTACAAATCAAAACTAGTGGAGAACACAACTCTGTTGCTTTTGTGTTAAATTCACTGCTAGGTGATAGAGACACTTGAACAGGGGTGTGGCAGGATTCAAACTTGACATTAGATAAAAATTTACATGTTAAAATAGTACGTCCGTACTGTTTTGCTATCCACATGATTTGGAACCAGGGTATTCACAAGCAAACTCAGAAAAAAGTACAACTGGAAAGGACATGGCCACTGAAGAATGCTCCTACGGTATACCCACAACCTCAGTCTACCTCTCTCATCTCGACTTGCGCCCACAGTGTAGTGGAAAGAAATTGTAAATTGAAAATCTAAAGGGAAATCCAAGTACCGCACCATTGCATTTCACAACGAACGTTTTGTCATGTCTCGTACATATATACAATGATTGTAGACTGCCGCCCAAACTGGACTGGGGAAAGAATTGAAAATATAAACTGAAAACAAAACAGACCAAAAAAAAAAATCTTGTATGAGTTTGCCAACCATTTTTAACTTACCTAGGACCCCCCCCCCCCCAGATTGTTGTTAAGAAGAATCCAGCGATTTCACTTAAAACTGTCAACCTTTTTTTGTCACTGTTGCATTAATTTATTGTTCTTAATTCCCAGATGTTTTCACCATTCTTGTAAGGTTATCCTCCATTTGTTATGGGTGGACTCTCAGCTGCCTGTGAACGTCTTGTAGTAGACAGCCGAGCCTTATCAGATACATGAATGCATGCGGGATGTGTCCGATCCTCAAAACCTAGAATCGAGTGTATACTACTATGTTCTGACTGTCTTTCACATAACGAACAGCAACAGAGTGTACACATGTACCGGTATAAACATGTTGATATTTTAGTACATTTCTATTCAGCCTGTGCGACCAAAGTTCCTCACTTTATGAACCATTCCATGTCCGTGCGATGGGATTGTCATTTCATGTGCGTGTGGTTTTTTTTACTGTTGTACAATTATGTGAGCAGAGTTTGGTGTGCCACAATTTGTATATTTCCTTTTCCCCGTTTTATATGGTGCTTAATCACTTCTCTGACCTATCGACCACTCCCCTGATTGTGTACGTCCCCTCAACATTCAGGGCTTCACGTAGGGTAAGGTGCGCTGGGCTCTGAACAAATTAATACTGATGCGTGTCGATGTATCTTGAAAAAAAATGTGCTAGCTAAATCTTGAGATAAATATGGTACCAATTACTTCTCATAAATCTGTAGCAGCATCAGTTTGATATTGTTAATGTTATCTTATCTGCCACGTTGATGTGGAAAGGATTGATAATGTTATCTTATCTGCCACGTTGATGTGGAAAGGATTGATAATGTTATCTTATCTGCCACGTTGATGTGGAAAGGATTGATAATGTTCAAGGAATGAGAAAAACTTGGTTCATCACAGCAAGATCTATTTCCTACAGAAACAAGCTTACCTGGCTTAGTGGATGCTGTTCTTCAGCCACTGTCTGTCGTCATGTGCTGTTTCAGGTGTGCAGTGTAATTGTGGAATTTAGGCCATAAAGTATGTCATATTGCATTGTGCTAACAGCGATCTTTTCTTCATACACTACCTCCCTAAAATGAAATAGATGTAATACAGATATTACTGGATGTCCACAAGCACCATTCGATTCATAGCTACACATACAAAACGTTTGAGCTTGTAGGACACACAACTTGACAAGACTAGTACAGCAGTATTCTTGTCAACTTTCGTTCAGAGGCCAGCGCACCACATAAGTCCTGGGGCCGTCGCAGAACCAAGCTGTGATGGCTCACGCACTTCTCCCGTCCCCCGTCTTTCACGGCTTTCTACTTTCTGATTCTATAGACTTTTGTACTGTTCACTGCAAGTGATGCCAATCAACAGAAGCAAAACACTATTTATTCAATCTAATTTTCATACGTTAATAAAAGCGACTTGAAAATGAAAACATTCCTTTTGTCTGCGTGTGTTGCTAGTTTGTGCTCTCAGGATCTGTGTTGAGTGTGTGCATGTGTGTAAGCAAATATGTTTGATAGCACTCCGTTTTGAGAATAGTGCGGGAGAATTGCAAACGGGTGTTATCGTGCTCCACCCTCAAAATTCAGTTACAGGAAAATGCCGCAGGAACCCAGTGATCGTCAAATGTGTCAGGACTATGATAGCCATTCGGGCTACCGCCCTGAACAAAACTGGTAGCCCGAGAAAAATTCTGGAAGCCGGAGTGGCTGCTAGGTTCCGATTCATCTCAGAATTCCTGCTCGCCATTCGGGCTACCGCTACCGGAGCTTTCACTCGCCCGACGGTAAATTTGGTAGCGAAAGCGAGCGGGCGAGCGCATTTGAAGATCGCTGGGAACCTCTACTAAGTCATCTCAAAATATGTTGAACCTTGGACAAGTAGAGAGCAAAGTATCCAGTGAATGGTGGAACACTTTCAGGTAAGGGAGCCATGTGCTACTGGTATCATCCTTAGTGTCAGAAGAAAGAAACAATCAGTTATCTAAACGTGAATACTCCTTGGTTTATGGAGTTTCTCCTCCCGTGCAACAATTTTTTTTAGTTAAATTGTGAAGAAGCAACTAGATTTGTGGAATCCAAATATCTGTTTAACAGAACAAACTTGTCACAGTTTTAGTGTATGGATCTCAATGAGCCCATCGTCCAAAAAGCTCATGCACTCGAGTGACTCACAGCATACAGTGGACGGCCAAGAGGACAGGCTGTGTGTTGCTGTATAAGATTCTCTGGCCATTTTGATGAAATTTGATTTAACCATAATGAAAAAGATCACAGAATTTAGGAGACCATGAGGAGAATCGTTTATGTACAGTTTATTCATCTTCCTTTGATTCCTCTTCAGTCAAGTAAATCGAGTAAAATACTCTTATGTAGTAACAGCGCTGCCATTCGCCCTTTCTAGTCAAAGGGAAACAAGCCCACCCGAACAACACTGTTTGCACAACAAATTGCGGCACAGAGATGAAAGAGAACGGCAAACCTAGGCGACCCGGCAGAGCAGTTTTCAGCTCAACCGCATTGCACAGAAGCCATGTAGGCAGAGGTGAAACGGACTGGAAAGCAGACGCAATATCAACGGCAGTTCTTTAACAACTTGTCCAATTTGTTCAGAAATGCCCGAGCACAGGTTGATTTAACGGTGGGAGAATGGCAGGTTCGACAAGCTTGAACGAAACAACATGCTTGATACATATATGTAACCAGACAACGATCTAAGAACCACAGAAAAAAAGATGGCCTGACGCATCATACAAGTAATGAATGGTAAGTACACTGACAGACGTTCAATGGCAGCCACACACAGAAACTTAACCACGAAAACCTGAAAAGGAAGGACAATACATTGAAAACAAGTTATCCATGTGGGTGCCCAGATGTGACAGCCACAGAAAAATGAACATAAATATATCTCATCCTTCCTTGTCAGGTTTTATTCTAAACAGTACACGAGACACAGTACAGGACGCACACTGAGAACAAATGCTATCATTTACTTTACAGCCAGGGTCGCAACTGTCAGATTTTTTTTACCATTTTTATTTTTCTGATTTTTTTGGGCAGTATTTTCTTGTAAATCTGAACATTTCATATAACCCTTGTCACGTGGTGGTGATGGTACCCACAGAGCTTGCATCAAACCGATTCCCACACAGAGTCATAACTGCGGCAGCAGATTTGAAAGTCTTTTTTTTTTTCACAAATAATTTCTGCAGAAAGATGAAAACCTGACAAAGAATCCTGAAGGTAGAGTCCTCGACAGCAATGACTGAAATTTAAAAATACAACATTTACCAATGTACACACTTCCTGTCTTCAGCTGAAAAGCCTAAGAGCATGAAGACGTTTCGTGGGGAAAAAAAAGTCAATATACCCATCAAAGAAAAAGAAATCCTATCGCACAAGGTAACATGTACCCCTTGTGGCCCAGAAACTGAGACACAGACTATGTCCCAGGTCCACCAACACTTCCGGATGTACAAGAAAAGAAAATCAGGCTGATGTCACGCTGACAAGAAAGAGGCCGCAGGCTGTGGGTTTTCCCTCTGTGTGTCTACAGAAGGTCAGCTACATTCATTGGCATCTCCTCGATGGAGGTGTTATAAAACTGCTCGATGTCCTGCAGTGTACGCTGATCCTCCGCAGTGACAAAGTTGATGGCCACACCCTTTCGTCCGAAGCGTCCACCACGCCCAATCCTGCACAAAAACAGAATTTCAAGACTGTGAACATAACCACCAAACATCCCATAAGCTGCATAAATTGTTAAATCATTCCTCTTTACACTTCTGGTCGGACAGGTACATATTTTCAGCATCCCTGCTCCTGATAAGCATCACCGTTAGACTGCGAAATGACTGGTTGTCTCCCCTCCCAAAACCGAAGCAGCTGCCTAATGAAGTTACTGGTAGCAGCAACCTTTTTCACAATCTCAATGACCGGACGTTTTAGTGCTGTTTTCAATATCTTGTACGATATATCTTATTCAATAATTGTTTTTTTTACAAACTATAGCCCTTGCACCCTTAAAGTAATCTCTCTAAGAATCAAGTTACAGGTGGCAACAATTTTTGTAACAAACGATAGCCTTCTCAGTAACGAGCTCTTCAGTGCTGATCTTTTTATGTCATCGTGTGCCCGTGCTTCATGTTTCCTAACAATGTTGTTTGCACCCCTAAAGAAAATTTCTCTGAGCAACCAGAAGGTATCTTGATCCCTGATTTCATACAGTCTGTCCCCACACCAAGGCAGCACCACCAACCCCAGAATCTGCTTACCTGTGGATGTAGTTTTCTCGATTGGCTGGCAGGTCATAGTTGATCACAAGGGACACTTGCTGCACATCGATACCGCGTGCCAACAGGTCTGTGGTGATGAGCACACGTGACGACCCAGTGCGGAACTCGCGCATGATGACATCACGTTCCTTTTGATCCATGTCGCCGTGCTGAAAGACGAGAGGAAATCAGAACTGATTAAGATTCAAGAAAAAAACTTCCCTAGTGATCTGGGCACAGGAGGCATAAATTCAAAGGACATATAACCTGTTCCGTAAGGGTTTCCATCTGTTACTATTTGGGTGTAAATGTTAACAATCCATCAGCCGACAGAAAGTACCTCATAGCTTGATACCATCAGGTCTTGCTTACCATGGCAGAGACGGTGAAGTCACGGGAGTGCATTTTCTCTGTGAGCCAGTCGACTTTCCTGCGGGTGTTGCAGAAGATGACAGCTTGTGTGATAGTCAGCGTCTCGTAGAGATCGCACAGAGTATCCAGCTTCCATTCCTGAAAGACACACATATCAACCCATGTAAAGACTATCAACCCATCAAGATTCTATAAAACATAAGTACAGCATAACCACTCTTTTTTCTAGCATGTTCATCTGTTTTCCATGGAGACATATGTCTTCAAGAATGAGCCACGAAGACAGGAAAACTGGAAACGTCTCCAGATAGACCAGGATAAAAGAAACAACACAAGCACGGTCAGATGGACACAGCAACTAGACCTCCCATTCAGTTCAAAAGGGACACACATTTTATGTTCAAGGCCATATTGAGACAGCAAGCATGTAACACCAACTGCCTCACCCAAACGACCTGAAGCGGTTTGCTCTACTTCCACTGACGGCCCAGGAAAACACCGACATGAATTTTCTGGGTGCTTTTGGGAAGAGTGAAAATAAACTGAATTCTATGGGGTGTAGCAAATCGAATGATTTCTGAATATGGCACCTACGCATGATACCTGTAACCATGTTGTTCCGTACCTCTCTCTCAACGTGGACGTAGAACTGGCGGATACCCTCAAGGGTCAGCTCTTCTTTTTTAACCAGAATGCTGACTGGGTTACGCATGAAGCGACGCGTCACCTCGAGCACGTCTGAGGGCATGGTAGCCGAAAGCAGGATCACCTGTCAAACACATGGATAACTTTTAACTAAGGCCCATCTTACAACAAACCTAAGACAACAAACCAGGGACGTGCAACAAATAGAGTTGCGTATCGCGGGCAATTTTGCATCGCGATATATCCCAATATTCTGAGTTCGTATTGCGATGTTATCACGATATATTGCCGCCCCTGGTGCCATCGAATTTACCGACCATTATCCGTGCACTGTAAGCCGGTGGTTTCCCATGTGACAGCTGATTGTGTTGCCCTTGAAATGGGACTAATGCAGTAATGCGCCATTCGGAAAGTGTTCGTGCGTCGAGCATTTTGGCGTCTATGTTCGCGCGGCAGACCAAAGAGTTAGATAAGAAGTCTTGGGCATGCCTACAAAGTCTTGAGGCAGTATGCGAGGGCTTCCCTTCCTGATAATCGTATACAGGCTTTCCGTTTCCGCGGCCATTGTGCTTGTCACGTGTGTTGGACTTTCGCGGAACTGCGCGCTAGTTCTGAGAAACACTCCTGCACTTTCGGTTTCTCTTTGAACTTGGCGATATATCGCGATGCAAGAGCGTATCGGTATACCGTATTGCCAGGCTTCCATATCGCTCCTATCGCGATACGCGATAATACCGCGCAACTCTAGCAACAAATACAGCTATTCCGTAACACTAACAGTAGGCATGCCTGCTATCACTAGGACAAAATTAATGGTTGAAACGCAAAACTTATAGCCTCTTATAAGCTAGCACTGAGACAAGAGGCGAGAGCCAAAGCAAAAAGTGAGGTTGT
Source organism: Batillaria attramentaria (assembly GCA_018292915.2). Classification (NCBI taxonomy): domain Eukaryota; kingdom Metazoa; phylum Mollusca; class Gastropoda; family Batillariidae; genus Batillaria; species Batillaria attramentaria. The sequence continues at coordinate 87,029 of JACVVK020000239.1, forward strand.
TTCAGTCAATCGTGGACTGGCTGAGCTGTGTCTTATTTCACAGACAGCAATGCACTGCAGTCTAAGACAACTGTTCCAAAACCCGAGTTTTGCGCGACCTATCAATCCTGAAATAGGTAGCAGGTAACTTCATCACAAATAAAATCTCTGGAGGGAGAATCTGTTCAGTGTTCTTACCTGAATATCAGTGGGCATGTAACGGAACACATCGTAGATCTGGTCCTTGAATCCACGAGACAACATCTCATCGGCCTCATCAAGGACGAACATCTTGATGTTGTTAGGGTCTGCAAAGAACAAAAACACTTAAATACATGTAATGCACTTCACAAATAACCACATATAACAATGACTCTTCAAGACCAACAGGATAAGCAGTCATCCACAGCACGCCTTGCTTTTGGCACATTTACAGAATGACTGATCACACACCAAGTGCCTGCCTGCAAGATCTGTGCGTTGTTCAAGGTGATATTGAGACAGAAAGCACAATAAGCTAACTGCCTCACCCAAACAGCCTCGAGTGAATTGCTCTCCTTCCACTGACGGCCCAGGAAAACACGGAACAAAGTTCTCCGGGTGCTTTTGGGAAGACTGCTTACAACCAGCAGAGACAAGAAACCTGATTTGCACCAGCAACTGCCTGTCCTACACAAAGCATTGGATACGGCACACAGAGAAAGCGACACATACCCAGTGCACGTCGGTTGATCATGTCGTACACACGACCTGGAGTTCCCACGACAATGTGAACCCCCTGCTCCAACTTGCGCATGTCCTCACGGACAACAGTGCCCCCGATACAGGCATGGCACTGGGCGTTCATGTAGTCCCCCAGAGCAAGCACAACTTTCTGGATCTGGGAAAGAAAAACGGGAAGAAGTGAAAATAACGCAACAAGGTGGATGTCCTAAAGAAATTACAAACAAAATCAAACATACTAAATTCAAATGGCACGCTAGGCCCAACCACTACAAAGGAACTATAAAGTATAATAGGACAAATGTACTGGCTAACAATTAAAATGTAGGACATTTTGGACACGCATATGATGTTCAAGGCCATATTGAGACAGCAAGCATGTAACGCCAACTGCCTCACCCAAACGACCTGAAGCGGTTTGCTCTACTTCCACTGACGGCCCAGGAAAACACAGACAAGAATTTTCTGGGTGCTTTTGGGAAGAGTGAAAAAAATCAGGAGTCAGAAATGATAGGACATATATATGAGAGTTCTCGTAAGAATTGGACATTTTGTAAATAAATCAGTCTATGACTAATGTCCAACGTGGATATGCAGCCACAGAAGGGTGATATCAAACTGAAAGATGACAAGGAAAAAAAACACAAAACCCATGCACAGTTTCGTGACTGCATCGCTCACCACAAAAAAAAAATAATAATAAAAAATCCACAACTGTCTCACGTAATTCTGTGATTCTGCCAGACTTATGTGAGATTTTGAAAGACTAAAGTCTTGATATCGTCTTGCAGAGCACAGTAACCTGTACCAGGGGGTCACTCAATCACGGCCTCTGCTGGCAGAAAAGTGCATGCCGTTTGTACATGTACAGCACAGTTGATTTACCTGCTGTGCAAGCTCGCGAGTTGGGGCGAGGACGAGAGCCTGACACTTGGTGGTGCGCAGGTCGATCTTCTCGAGGATGGCCACAGAGAATGTGGCGGTCTTGCCGGTTCCTGACTGGGCTTGGGCAATCACATCGCGACCTGGATACAAAGTAACACACTAAGTTAAATGCTGCATTTCAACCAGTCAACCGATTGTAAATTCATTCAAAAACATGAGCCAAACATGTAGAGTCATGTTCACGGCATCTGCTAGGACAATCTCTGATCTCATTTCCAACATTGTGGCTTTAATAGTTTATATAACTCCTAAAGAGAAGAGTATTCATTACAGCTGTTGAATACTGATTAATATTAAACTTAAAGTTAATCACTTTTACAGTTACACACAGAATGAGCTTCTACAATGAAGGGTTGTTCAAATACCCCCCCCTTAGTTTTCACAGGAAAATCTCACCCTGGATGCAGGGCATGATAGCACGCTGCTGAATTGCAGACGGCTTCTCAAAACCATAGGCGTAGATCCCTCTCAGGAGGGCTTCTCGCAGGTTCATATCATCGAATGAATCGCAGATGGCATCATAGTTGCTCTGAAAGTTCACAACAGAAATCCCAGTTGAGACACACAAATATATCAAGCCTCACACAGGTGGTTCAGAAAATAAATTTGCACAAAAACTGACAATTTATGAAAGGAAAGTTTGGAGACAAACTGTTATTATAATGATCTTATTCTCACAAGCTTAGCTGGAAAACCCATCAGAGTAAATTTATCACGACAAGAAAGACACTACAAAAGCACTAGAAGTAGAAACAGAACATTTAAAATCAGAAATGCTATAACAATGTGTAAGAGAAACCAATTTTCCTTGGCCAACACCAAGTGTCCGATAATCTACACTCAGAAATTATGCACATCATCCAGTGAACAACAACTGATTCTAACTAGTTACCTCAATGATGCCATCAGCCTCAGGAACGTATTCCTCCTCAGGTCCCTTTGTTTGAGACCTGAAATTGGCAAGGGAAAAAAAATTAGACAGCTGTCATTCTGAATTTCAATCCCTATAATTTACTTAAACATCTACACACTCGTGTGGTGGGCCACAGTAGCAAAAAGGTATGTAGTGTCTTTATGACTGCTAAAGTAGTCTTTCTGATGTCAGTAAACAGTAAGAAGTAGGAGTGGTTTTGATTCTCTAACAGTAACAGGTGAACCAACTAGTATGCAGCCTAATTAACCGTTTGTAGAAACACATGGTAAAATCATGTTCCTGCTACAGATGAACTAGAAAATGTCGTTATAACCAAACACAAACTGATAATGTTATGACTATATTTCGGGAAGAAGTTAACGTCGATCGACAAAATAGATGACAGAGCTCGTCTAAAAAATCTCGAACCTGCCGGTACTGAGCCGGCGAGCTACCACTGCAGTTCTCAAGACAAAGAGCCACAAGTGGCAAAGCCGAGTCAAAAGTGTGAATCAAATACGACAAAACAAGTCATCTCTAGTCTAACATTACATGTTTTGTAATTCAGAGTGTAAATATAAGTCGATCGACGCCGATGGATGGATTTTTCAACGCGAACATATGCTCATGCTTGTCACACGTGCAAATGGCGATCCGCCATTAGCGATTTCTGGCGAACAGCTAGACCAAGAAAATGGCGATTGTAAGAAGAAACGACCGAACTACAGCTTCAAAGCCACAGAAACAAAGGTATATCACATAAACTACATTCTAAAACCATAAAAGAGACAAAAATAATGAATATTGTGGATATTTACCGTTGTTCGAAGTCATCAGAGTTATATGACATGTTCTTTGAGTGGCTCAAGCAAGCAAAAGGAAAGATTGCGCGGCCGAATAATTTTTCGTACTGGTAATGATCACCGGTCTATATCAACTAAGACGATGCGGAGAACAACCCTGTCAAGCAATGATCAAGACGTAAGTCACCAACTGCCAAGAAATAGTTGACTTTCTGTGTAAAAGCGTGCGAAACCTCGTGGACAAATAGTTCCCGCGGATGGATATTACTGAGCAGTAATGCGGCCTTCTTCCTCTTAGTTCGCCATTTCTGGTGCGTGACGTCATGTGGATGTGGTCGCCCGCAGAAGACACGCCCACGTCGTCTCCGGGGTGGGGGAGAAAAGGGAGCCGGACAGCTTATTGCGTCACAAGGACCAGTAGGCTCTGGCTAATTCTTTGCTTTTCATCCTTTCTTCGCGGGAAGAAAAGAGCTTCACAGTTTGTTCAGGCCTCCGGCCAGCGGGTCGGTATTGCCAGGCTCAGTGACAACACCGCGCCCCTACTGACCCCACTCCTGCGGACTTAGTACTCGGTAATCCTGCTGACAGATGTACTTAGACTAAAAGGTGCTAACGAAGCTGGGGGGGGGGGGGGGGGAGGGAGGTGAGACGACAGTTGCCCGGGGAGAGGTACTTAGTTGGGGAAGGTGAGTGTCAACCGGCCGGTGTGAAAATTGACTTGAACTGTGACAAAGACAGTGTTAATAACCACCCATGCATTCTTTCACTATGAAAAATTCGCCTAGTGTTCACTGAACACCGTCTTTGTCTGACCCGCGCAAGGCCGAATTTATTTCACTTTTAACTTTAAGTTTTTAAACTGACGCCGGCAAAAATCAAAACCAAACAACAACAACAACAACAAAACCCTGAAGAAAATACCCGACTGACGACAAAAACTAGCCATCCTATATGCCAACCAACAAGCAGGCCAACAACAACAACAAAAACCACCACAACAAAAAAACAAAGCAATAAATACACGTGGGCTTAGTGACTCAGTTGGTGTGCGTAGCTCCTTTTCCGCGATTTTTTCTCATGGATACCCTCCATCCCCCTACCCCCCCCCCTCCCCCCGGTCAAGATCCCTATACCAAGCACGTTTATGCTAATGCCGCAAGGCAATCCCCTATCCATTATCACCTCCCCCCCCCCCCCCGGGCGGCCCCACCTGGGCCCCACATCCTAGTTTGCCAACTCCCTGCCACCACCTCCCTAACTAAGTCGGACACCCTGACTGGCTGGCTCCGAGACACTCGGCAATTATCCTCGTAAACCACTGACAAGTCCGTGTGTCGTGTATCGACACGTGTTTGTTGCTGAAGTTGAGACGGGCAAATTACACCTCTCAATAAATGAATAAATGCTGAATAAACTACATTCAGGTGAAGTCAGTGCCCGGTGTCGGCAACGGTCTCAATGCATGAAAGTTGTTATCGGATTTTGCATAAGAAAGCGATTGTTCAATACTGAACTAGTTTATACGACAATACTCCCTCGGTAATCGTTCGAAGAGGAGTTTATGTCAAATTATTACATTTATCTCAGAGCCTTTACGATATGTCATGTAAGGGTAACAAGGTTTCACGTTCAACTGAGTCTTCAGTGTAGGTCGGTGACGCAGACCGACTGGTGACCAAAGAAATGAGAAACAAAGAAAGAAGAGACAAAGAAATAAGAAACAAAGAAAGGCCGCTTGGGGAGAGGAGTGGAGATGGGGGGTCTTTGCGTGAGAATAGCCTGGACAAAGCCTCTTGAGTGAAAGACTCACCGGTCCGAGGTGTCGGTTTTCTCATAGGGGTCGTAACCCCTCGGGCTGCCGTCGCGACCATTCTTGTAGGGTTTGCCTCCCTTGCTGTTGTGAGCCCTCTCACTTGGCGGGGAGTTGGAATGATCGTGGAGACGACGACTTGGCGAAGTCTCGACTGGGCTCCGGCGTTCGTATTCGGTGTCGAATTTGCTGCTCACTCCGCTCATTAGAACAGAAAAACCCTCTAAAACCGAAGGCAGTAGTTTTGAGTTAAAGTATGGTCTGATCGCTTCCAATGTATGTATTCTTGTGCGCGAATT
>JACVVK020000239.1:97500-145000 GCA_018292915.2 Batillaria attramentaria
TTTCAGTTTTACATTTTTCCCGGGGGGGGGGGGGGGGGGATAAATGTAGTCCGCTGTTTACCTACTGTATGGACTTGAGATATTAGACCAATGAAAAGTTACCCCCTATAATTATGACAATGCAAAGAACAAACGAGAAACATTTATTTATTTATGTCGTTTATCGTTTTTGGGGGGTTTTAATTTTACATTGGTGTAGACCGATGTTATCCTTACCTCGTTGTGTTGGTATTGTTCATCCCCTAGTGTCATTTGCACCTCGTGTAAACGCACTGCGACTGTCTAAACAACATAGCGATTGCACAATTACCACAAGATAACCCCAACCCTAAATCTAAATTTAACCCTAAACCTAACCCTAAACCGATCTAAGCAGGCGAACTCTCTACTAAGTGAGCGTGGCTACGTTGGTGTAGTTCTCTCAATCCGGCCCCAGGGGTGCGAACTATACTCACTGAGCGACACACTAGGCCAGTCAAAAATTTTAGATCTAGAATTAAGACAATGAAATGAAAATGGTCACAAACGCGATACACTGTATACTTAAAACAATCCCAGATGACGCTTGCCATCATTCTACACTGCATCCTTTGCTACTTGAACATTTTTATTATCATTATTTTCGGGCGTTTAGGCTGAATGTAATGGAGTTTCAAAATATGATTGGCAAGAAGGATGGGAGATAATTCATACAAATCACATTTTCCGTTAGCACTTTGTGACGTGTGCGGGTGATCAGGACAAAAAACAATCCACACAATGACACTACCGGTCTTCATAAGGTGTGTTATTACTAATATTAGTGTCGACACGAATAAAACACAAAATCCCAACCGCTTCACGGTTTTCTAAAACTAGATCTAAATTCTCATCCTAAGTAACACGCCTGAGCAAATGAGGTCACTGAAAGTTCACACGCTCCACGCCAGCATACACTGATACGTTACCACGTGCACATCACCCAGTCCACGCAGCATAATCGGAAATCAGCATGTGTCGTGCGTTTCAGGCTCTGCTACCGTCATCTGCTTAAAAGGGCGCAAGCGCTCATCAAATCAATGGCGCTTAAAGCTCTCTTTGCAAACAGCGGTAGTGTGGTTTCTACCAGTTTATCTATTTACTACAAGATACAGAGAGCGCAAGATGGGCTCCGGGTTTGCAGAGGATCTGGGCTTCTGTTCTAACGACTTCATAATTAAAGAGAGAATCCTATCCATGCTGTCAGAAACACGTGGGGGCATTTTGTCGGTGTCATCCCACTGAGACCCTCCCACTGAGACCCATCCCAGCCAGACCCCATCCCAGATAGACCCCCGTCCCAGAGAGACCCGTCCCAGATAGACTCATACTAAGAATCAGTATGTGTGTGTGTGTGTATGTGTGTGTGTGTGTATGTGTGTGTGTGTATGCGCGTGCGTGCGTGCGTGCGTGCGTGTGTGTGTGTGTGTGTGTGTGTGTGTGTGTGTGTGTGTGTGTGTGTGTGTGTGTGTGTGTGTGTGTGCGCGCGCGCGCGCACGGATTTTTAGTGTAAGTCTGTCTGGGATGGGTCTATCTGGGTCAAGGGTCTATCTGGGGTGGGTCTACCTACGATGGGGTCTGTCTGAGAGGGTCTCCGTGGGATCAGTCTCGTTGGGATGGGTCGCAGTGGGAAGATACCGTTTTGTCTGCATCAAAATGACCCCGCGTTTTTCCTGTGCAGAGGGGGTTGGGGGTGAGGGAGAGGGGCGGGCCTGTTTGATCTACCTATTGTTCGGACGTTTCAGACAAAGTTCGGACTGATCGAGATTCTGTACAATGCTGAATAAATACATTAACATACTTTAGCTGTATCACGCGAGCAGGTCAATTCATCCAGACACGTACAAACCTGACAAAACTGTTCCGTGCAAGAAGTATCCCTCACCACCAAGTAGTCAAACCTGTGTAACCAGATACTCATATCATGCGTAACACACAAACAGAACCAAGAACAATTGTACACACCGAGCTAGGAAAGTCAGTCAACAAGCAGTTATTTGCAGGGAAACAAGAGTCTTCATCGTGATAAATAAGACAGTGGTAATCAGAGAATTACAATCGTCGACATCTGTCAGATCACATTCGCAACAGCAACTGGTTAAATTGAAGGTTTTGGAAGAGAACGGTATAAACAGAACCGGCACTCAACACTTATTTCACTACATACGCTTCAATACGCAAGCTCATGTCATTGTCTTGTCTGTGTTCTTTCTAATGAATACGTCGGATTTTAAACGGGCGCATGAATGAATTCACCAGGCCTGGTATTCATGAAGTGCGTGTGGCTAGGATTAATGCATTAGGTATAAACGGGCGTTTAACAATAGTATGTTCCCATTCTTAACCGCCCGTTTAGACTTAAACGCGTTTATCCTAGCTAAACGAGCTTCATGCATACCAGGCCTTGACTTACGTTCAAGTCTAAAACCACAGAAGCATAAAGCAAACAGAATGTTTGAAACTGGGGCATTAATTTGACCACAGTAGAGAATTCAAAATATAGATTCTACGGGAAACAAGTATCTTCACTGAGCCCAAGACGGCGATAACCATGCATGACGAAAACTTTGCAACGGCGTTTTTTTTAATTTTTATTTTTCATCTGCTTCGATTAACGAACATATTTATTTATTTATTTATTTATAGTCAGTTGCTCTTACCTTCCGTGGTTTCAAACTTCAAAATAAGTCCCTTTTAACTTCACGAGGTGGGTAGGCAGAGGAGAACAGGTGGTGCAGGGTGGGGTGGTAGGGAACATACTATTTTTTTCCTCCTTACCCCCCCCCCCCCCCACACACACACACCCTCCATCCACTGCCATCCACCCCCTCGACCCCAAGATCACCACTGCCCTGAAGTAATGACTACCATATCTCTAACACCCTTCTCTCCGCATCTCTCCGGCGTTTCACAAGGTTGTACCGTTGCCCAACCGCCTGTGGACATCCTCAACTGCTGTTGAACCGGACACACCGAAGCAGGTCACAGTCTTGTGCAGTTTTCTAACAGCACACGGCCACAGTTGCCAATCCGTGGTAAAAGACATTAGGCAGATTTAGTAGGACTTCGTAAGGAGGACTTCGTTGAGCAGCGTAACCCCTTTGCATGTAATTAGGCACGTTACGGGTGCCATTAGCCAATCGCAGCGCGTTAGCAGCTCGCGACCTCTGCCGTGTGAGCCTAATTTACATGTAAATGGGTTACCCTGCTCAGCGAAGTCCTCCTTACGAAGTCCTACTAAATCTGCCTATTTAACACTTTCGGAGTTCCATACTCGATTGGGTCCTCGATAGCGCCGGCCTCTCTTCTCCTCTCCTCTTCATCATACTGCGCCTGTCACGTGTTCATCCACAATGTTGCGTGTCCAGGAGTGAAGGCTAGACTAGAAGAATTGTTTACCACACAACAAATCCACAATTTTGGCGTAATCCCTTTCGCAACACAACAAGAATAATCATAATTGATAATTGTACTCTACTGCACCGTATCACAAGGGAATCAGTCAGCAATAATATTAATTATGATAATAATAATAATAATAATTATGATATAGATAGGTACATTCACACAGACGTAGATTAATGCATCGCCACACATCAGTTGAATAACGCCCGTTTATCACACTTGATTATATGGCTTTAGTGGTTAGTCAACAATGTGGAAAAAAACAGAATAAACAAAACGCCGTGTCCTCAACAGTGTGCCTTAACACCGACCAACACAGACGAACGTTCACATCTTGTTTATGATACACTGGTTGTAAACACGCAAACTAAAAACCGAAGTAATAATAATTAACCCGACCACCAAGGTCACAAGAACATCACGGTAACCATAGTAACAGAGATCTAATCTATGCACACGTCCCTACGTTAGGCCTATGCAGGAATATGGATAAGCAGTCAAGGTCAGCCATAACAACGCCAGGAGAATGACCGCAGCCGACTCCAGCAGCCCCACCCCAACCCCCACCCACACGGTCACAACCGTCCCGCACATAGCACACACCCCCATCCACCCCCCTATCACCAGCAGCAGCGCTACAGCCGTCCGTGTCACGTGATTCCCTAACACTGCACTTCCGGTGGCCGCCGACGTGGCGTTGTGACTTCCGGTTTCATTGTCCGACAGCGCATGCGCCGGTAACCGGATATCCGGGCAGTGAAGCTCCTTGTACATGTCGGGACAGGTGGCGTTGGGCGAGCCGCAGTAGGCGGAGCGGATGTCGTCCTTACTGACCACGTGACACAACTGGAAGCATGGGGAGTGGTCGACATGGCGCTCAATCCCCGGGTCTGCACAGAGATAGAAATAAAATTGATATTGAGCTGTGGCAGTCAACAGTTACAGTCAACAGTTACAATGAACATTTACAATGAACAGTTCATGTGAACTGTCGAAATGGACTGACAGTCACGACGAACAGTGAGTGACGCAGTGATAATGAACAGTGACGATTACCACTGAAATGAACGGTGACAATGAATGGTGACAATAAACAGTTACAATGAACAGTTACGGTGAACAGTTACAATGAACATTCGATGTAAACTGTCAAAATGGACTGACAATCACTATGAACAGTGAGTGACGCAGTATCAATGAACAGTGACGATGAACGGTGACAATGACCAGTTGCAATGAACATTCGATGTGACCTGTCGAAGTGCACTGACAAGCACAATGAAAAGTGAGTGACGCAGTAACAATGAACAGTGACGATGAGCATTACAATGAACAGTGACCATGAACAGTGACAATGAACAGTGATGTTGAACTGTGACGATGAACAGTGCAATGAATTGTGACAATGAACTGTGGCGATAAACAGGGACCAGAAATAGTGACGATGAACAGTGACGATAAACAGTGAATGACGATGGACAACGACAACGAACAAAGACGATGAACAGTGACAATGAAAAGTGTCGATCAACATGACAATCAGCAGCGTCGACGAATAGTGACGATAAACGGTGACGATGAACGCTGACGATGAACAGTAACAACGAGAACAATCAAGACTGACGAACAAAGACAATGAAAGATTGCGATGGCCTGCACATTGAACGGTGACGATGAAAAAAGGGCGATACTAAAATACAATCGCCGCTGATGATAAACACTACTACTACTACTACTACTACTACTACTACTACTATTACTACTACTACTACTACTACTATTGTATGGGCGTTTTACCCAGTTTCTTGAATTGGCTCAAAGCGCCTAGAACTGAACCCAACAGCCACGCTCAGGTGAATCACACGCATTCTCTCACACACTGGACATAAACAATCACGTGCTGGGAAGGGTCAGTTCAGCTTTGTAAGTTTCGGAATTTAAAACTGCATTTATATTCAAATTTTCTGGGCTGAACATTTCCAAAACAGACGGGAGGAAGCCGGAGTACCCGGAGAAAACCCCCGACGATCGGCCCGAATGAACGGGAAGAAAAAATTCTTCGACCACATTGGGACTCGAACCTGACCTCTCGCATTGGTGACAAAGTCTCTTGACAACTGCAAATCAGACCGCCCTAGACAACCCAAGATTCAAGAATGACACTCAACGGTGACAATGAACACTGAACGCCGATGAACAGTGACGACGGACAGTGACGATAAACACTTGCTGCACGACCGCAAGAAATGTCGCGGTCACGAAAGGCGTCACACAGGCAGGGAGACAGACACACCGACCCACAGAAACAGTTCCCCCTTGCCCTCGTTTCGCCGGGAGTCTAATGAGATTATTATCGAAAGACGATAGTACAGAAATAAAGCTTCACTCCCAAAATAACACTGCCGGCTGACTTTTCAACACCTTCTAAAGAAAGGGCGCTGTGACGAGAGGTGCTTTATGCAAACGAATTATCTAAATATAGTGTGTAGCGAAACTGGGTAACACGGCGAGTCACATTTTACCATCTCGCTCTTCTTAGGGGTCGTTACTGTGACTGCATGTCTTGCTGTTTATCTCAGCAGCAGCAGCAACAACAACAACAACAACAACAATAACTACTGTGTATTGTGTAGGCGCTGAACTGAACCTAACACGAACGCTCAAGTGAACCACACACATTCTCTCACACATCACAATCACGTGGTGCGAAGAGCCAGCTCAGCAATTTAAGTTTTTCGGAATTTTAGAACCGCATTTATTTTTAATTTTGTGGGCTGAACATTACTGAACGGGCGGGAAGCGGGAAGAGGGGGTGGGGTGGGGGAGCCGGAATACCCGGAAAGAACCCCCGAAAGTCAGAGTAAAACAAGAACTGCTCGTCTTTCTGTACATGCACATTCACAATACTGTAATAAGAACTTTAGGGGGATTTGGTCTAGTGGTTAAGGCATCCGACTTCGGATCCTGAGCTGCGGGGTTCGAGTCCCCGGTGGGCAGGAATATGGTGGGATTTTTCCTTCCCATATCGAGTCTAATCCATGTGCAGACTCGTTTGCGGTGCCTGTCTCGCCTTCGTGTACACACGCACGCACAAACATCAAGTGTGCACGCTAAAAATCCCACGTTCATCTTTCGAAGAAGAGTAGGCTGTGGCCGGTGGCGTGGAAAACAGAAATACTGTCGCACGCACCAGAGTGAATAGCAGGGTGGAGGTTTGCACACAAAGTAGCGCTTAACGGCAGCAGGCTTTCACTGCTTCGTCCTCCAGCCCTGCGGCGCCGTGAGCATTTCAGCAGAGATGGATATGTGCGCCGAGGAGAAGTCTACCATACCATACCATACCATACCATACCATACCACCAACTTGTTATCAATGATGACTTCTTGTGTAACTATTTGAAGTACTCAGGCTTTGAGCGCCGTGCGATCATAGAGACAAGTACAAAGACAAATACTGACACCAGACGGTGTGGGTACCGATCACACATAGGTATCAGTGGACCAATACCCCTTATCAGCAGCAAAGCTGACACAGGTGTAAGATGGACAGTCAGGAGTACGTGTGAACAGGTGTGTTTTCAAACAGCGGTTGACAGACGTTTTGAACAGGTGTGTGTTTAGACAGTGTTTGAAACAAGTTTTGAAAAGAAGTGATTTTAAGCAGCGTTTCATACTAGTTTTGAAAAGGTGTGTGTTTTAGAAAGCGTTTGAAACAAGTTTTAAAAAGGTGTGTTTTTAAAAAGCGTTTGAAACAAGTTTTGAAAAGGTGTGTGTTTTAGAAAGCGTTTGAAACAAGTTTTGAAAAGGTGTGTGTTTTAGAAAGCGTTTGAAACAAGTTTTAAAAAGGTGTGTTTTTAGAGAGTGTTTGAAACAAGTTTTGAAAAGGTGTGTGATTTTAAGCAGCGTTTGAAACAAGTTTTGAAAAGGTGTGTGATTTTAAGCAGCGTTTCATACTAATTTTGAAAAGGTGTGTGTTTTAGAAATCGATTGAAACTGGTACATTGTACTTCTACAACAAGCACAAAAGGTGTGTGTTTTAGAAATCGATTGAAACTGGTACATTGTACTTCTACAACAAGCACAAAAGGTGTGTGTTTTAGAAATCGATTGAAACTGGTACATTGTACTTCTACAACAAGCACAAAAGAACAATGGACACACTAACACTAACCTTTGCATATAAAACTGGGATCCCCTGCATGGGTATCTTTTTTGGGAGTGAAGAAGGGACACATGGCCTCCACTTGTTGGCAGAAGCTGGGGCAAGGAGGGACGTGTCTGCCCTGGATATAGTACGGTATCGTAGTCGCACACACCCACTCCTTGTACGCATGCTGCAACATAAAGAGGGAAAATCAGCGGTTAGGAATTTCATGTTCTGTTGGCGGGAAGAAACACAAACCTTTCTTCCAAACAATATCCAACTACACGCATACACGGACGCACACACGCGCGCACGCACGCAAACACAAACAGACACTGTCACACACACACACACACACACACACACACACACACACACACACACACACACACACACACACACACACACACACACACACACACACACACACACACACACACTCTCCCCTCTCTGTCACACACACACACACACACACACACACACACACACACACACACACACACACACACACACACACACACACACGCACGCACACGGCGCACGCGCGCGCACACACACACACACACACACACACACACACACACACACACACACACACACACACACACTCTCTCTCTCTCTCTCTCTCTCTCTGACACACGCACACGCACGCAGGCACGCACGCACACACACACACACACACACACACACACACACACACACACACACACACACACACACACACAGCAGCAGCGGCAGTGTAGATCGACTCGCCCGAAACTACGGAGTTTCAGCTTAAAGGGAAAGAATCAGATCAATATTGTGACACACGATAAAATCCACGCGGTAGCGCTTACTTCCCTTGACTCAGGCCACCGTACCCGACCAACGCATAACAACCTCAGTTACAAGAATTATTTACGTGTCACTTGTAAATCTAGCAGAACACATGATATCCAACTTATTTTGGTTTCCTATGTAACAGAAGCGTTTCTAAGACCAGCCATCCGAGCGTTGGGCTCTGAGTGTGCCGGGTGGAGTCGTCTATTAGCACTCAGTCGGTAGAGTTCGCCCGTTAGGGGGTGCGAATGTATACCAGTCATGAGTAGGAGGGTCAAATAAACTCCAGTCGTCCACTAACGGGGGAGACTGTATCCCCGCAACGCGGAAGGAGGTGCAAATGTACTCCGGGGTCTGGCGAGGTGAAGTCACGTGGCCGCTGACTACGACTGTACTTCATGCGAAATATCGACGGAATTGACTGGTATACATTTGCACCTCCTAACGGGCGAACTATCCAAATGAGTTCTATTAGTACACTCCATGGTGAAAGTATCGATACATCATCATTATTATGCATGCGGCCTTTGTACTTTGTAGGCCTAAACGCAATACCGCGGTTGCCGGTTACGCAGAGTTGGATGCTCTCCATCGCCGGAGACGCAAACGGTCCCCCATGATGTGGGCTATGCATGCGATGGCGAGCAACGTGAGCGTTTCGACCGGCAAAGGTGTTCGCGATAAAATTAAATCAATGAAAGTTCCTGAACTGAAAAAAAAAAAATCTGAAAGACAGGGGCGTGCGTTTTAGTGGCTACACAAAAGCGCAGCTTATCACTTTAGCCCTTGAAGCAGATCGGCAGTCGCTTCAACCGAGAGACTCGGTCTTGCCACGCGGAGAAGTTCTGCCTTCGAATCGCTTTTATCCACAAATTTCTGAGTCTCGGCTCTGAAACTTTTGAAGGAAAGGGCTCAAACTGAACGATCTCACCATTAGGTAAGACCATCTCTGGAAATTTCTCCAGCTTATCTGATTTTCTCGAGCCATTTTGGCAGCCGATCGCAACGCAGTGGTAGTGCGGCATCGTGTGTGACTCGAGCAGCCCACATGCCGAGTGTGTCAAGCCCAGTCTCGGTCCAAAACCGCGCACGTTCACGCATGTTCACGCGCTATAACGAGAATCGGCAACCGCAGTATTACTGGGCTCTGACAGCTTCATTTCACACTACCCTACACTGGCACGCAGGCTAAACTCAAGACTCGCAGCTTCGCGTCAAATTAACGACACAATGAGGAAGGTAGAAGCAAAAAGACGCTTCCGCTGTGTCTGTACTGTTGCTACACTCTCAGTAGATCTGTTCGTTCGCTTTGTTGTTTTTGTGTGTCTTCTAGTGTAGCTGTTGAAAGCTGGTGAATTCAGTGGAAAGTAAAGTTGCACTTGCATGTTGGACTGTGTTTTGCCTTGAGCCATAATGTTGGCTTAGGCTAAATTTAATGTGTTGTGCTTTGCGGAGTACAAACAAAACAAAGAAAAGAAGAAAAAGAAAAAGAAGAAGTAGGGGAGGAAGAGAGAGAGAGAGAGAGAGAGGGTGGGAAGGTGGATGGGTGTTTAGGAGTTTAACGTCCTTTCCCATCACGTATGAGTGATATCAAAGACAGGGCAACAAGAAAATGGCCGGCAGAGAGAGAGAGAGAGAGAGAGAGAGAGAGAGAGAGAGAGAGAGAGAGAGCACAGCATACCTCCTTTTAATTCATGCAAAAAGAGAGCGCAAAAAAGTACACAATTACCCCAGTCTGACTTTTTTCTAAAATGCAGTATGTGCGTTTCTCTTCCGACAAAGGCAAACATCGTGCAAGCAAAACTCATAAACCATTGAACAACGTCTTCCCCTAAAATAATAAATAAAGAAAAAAGGCTTAAGCAGCAAGGATTTGACAGGCTATTCTGCCCCTTCTCCCAGACGTCGATACAAGTCAAGAATGGATTTTTTGGGGGGTTGTTTTGGGATGCATGTAGGCAGCACAAGCTGTTCATCTGTATTCTGTGTTCATTAATCACACACACATCCCCTAAACCCGACACGCCAAACGGCGGCACGACAGATGAAGCAGACCCTAGAGGCAAGTTGTCACCTCGTGCTGGACAGTAGATATGCATACACCATGTAGTGTTTGCACTTTCATAGGCCAAAAAATAAAAATAAAAAACGCTTGTTTGTGGTTTCCCGACAGACCATGAAGTTTTTGCCTCGGGTTTTAGTGGGATAGGGAGAGATGGAAGGAGCAGGGTCGAATGGGGAAAAGGGTGGGGGGGGGGGGGCAGGGGAGATAGAAGGGAGTCCCGACACAACAAATGAAGGTCTCGGAATAATTTGCAATCGTTGTTTTTTGTTGCCACTTCCCCTTAGGTGGTATTCATGGTTATTCAAACACTCAACACACGGCAAACACTCGCTGAACATCACCACCACCACCACCACCACCACCACCACCACCACCAGCAACACCACACACACACACACACACACACACACACACACACACAGAGTTCGGTTCATTCGTCTCGGCGCAAGGGAAAGCCCACAAGCGTTCATCATCACCTCTCAGGTCTCCCTACCGTCGTCTTAGAGTCCCCACCCCCCCCTCTCTCCCTCCCTCCCACCCCCACCCCCCTTTTTTTTAAAGAGAGGAAACCGTAAACGTATTTTATTTTCTGATGGCCTAGCCACAGTTTCTATCCCCTCGTAACACAAGCAGCCCCCAGCTACAGATCGAGCGGAAGATGTCTGACAGCACAACGTGCCAATATATGCAGCACATTCTGACAGGAAAGGCAGAGTCCGAGACAACACGACATCCAGCAATACCATTATGCAGGTCTACTCCTGAGATTGTATGTGTACTCCGTCTTCCATTCCCCTTCTCTCTTCTCTGTCTCTCTCCCCCACCCCCCTTTTTTTTTCCCTCCTGTCTTGTTTGTGTAGTTGTTCTTAGTTTTGTTTTGTTTTGTTTTGTGGGAAACCACTTATCCTAGTATACTTGCGTATCTGTTTATATAGTGTATCTACTTCTCTATATGTGTGCCAACGATGCAAAATGCTAAAAACAGAATATTTAAAAAAAACAAAACCAACAACAACAACAACAAAAAAAAACATTATGCAGGTCAGGACCAACCCTGTTCCGGGACCGTCGCTATCTCTACGCCCCTACGACGACGTCCATTCTCAGCCTGTTTCGAGATTATTTCCTGCATGAGTTGTCCCCCCGTGCATACACAGACCCACAGCAAGCATGCATTTTTCGTGGGAGCTTTGTGCTCTGCCACGAAAAGTGCGTGCTTGTTGCGGCAAGGGATACAACTCATGCAGGCAATACACTCTAAACAGGCTGAAAATGTACTGTGCTGGTGAATGCGACAGTTTTCGCCGCTTCTGTGCACAGTGTGAAATAACACTGGGACCTTAAAGTTGTTCGCAACTGTCCACTTTCCTTGTCACCGAGTATTTTGGTTTTTTCCTTCTTAGGTATCACTTAGCTCGGCTCGGTCTCGGTTAGCCCGATTTGGACGTCGTCGCAGGGGAAGGGAGTTAGCGACGGACCCAGAACAGGGTTGGGTCAGGACTGCAGCAACTGCAGAATCAAAACGCGTTTGTTTTCAGCAAAATGTGTGTACCGGCGACAGTCCATGAATGACTTGGGGAGCTGGGATAGCCGAATGGTAGAGCGTTGGACTTTCAATGCTCGGGTCGTGAGTTCGAATCCCAGCTGGGGCCAATCATTTGTGCTGGCCTGTTTCTCGTTGCCCCGTCTTTGATATCACCCATTCGTGGTGGAAAAGGACGTTAAACTCCCAATTACCCACCCACCCCTCATGAGTGAATTTTTGAAAATTATTATTATTTATCTCAATGAAGGAAAAAACGAAGTGCGAAAGGGCAATATTAGTGAGACTTAGTAGGGCTTCGTACGGAGAACTTCGCTGAGCAGCGTAACCCACTTGCATGTAAATTAGGCACGTTACGGGTACCATTAGCTAATCGCAGCGCGTTAGCAGCTCGCGGCCTCTGCCGTGTGAGCCTAATTTACATGTAAATGGGTTACGCTGCTCAACGAAGTCCTCCGTACGAAATCCTACTAAGTCTCACTATTAGCACTATTAGTACGCGCTATCTGTGAATATGAAAACATAATTGACAACATCAGTGTTATGTTGTGTATGTCTTGTTGTTAAATAACATCCGAAACTGAGCATTGTGGTCCAAGACGGAACTTAAAGTGCAAACGGACATTATTAGTACACGCTAACATGAAAAAAGACGTGTCTACTTTCAAACTAAATTGAGTAAATCACTAAATTAGTAAATGAAGCCCGATTAGTAAAGAAAGCCCGAAATATCGCGCGATCTGAACAAAAGAAGAAAAAAGTAAATCATTTTGTACACCAGACGGAGGTGGGACTTTTGTTTTTAATTTTTAATTTTTACCCTTCAACTTCCTTTCCTAGAACTTGGTGCTTTTCCGCTGCACTATCGCGGTCCCCTCATTGATTTCAGAGAATGTTGTAAATTCACATTGAACAAGTTAAAGTAGGTTTGCCGAAGCTGGGCCGTTGAATCTGCAATATGCACAGCGTCATCCCGGTGAAACGGGAGAATACCTTTGCATGTGCTGATGAAACGCATTGCAAACAAGAGGTCAGGCGGTAGGCAGACGTGACTACTCGGTGAAACAACGAGCCCCCATAGCTCAACAGATTTAGAAGACGTTTCTTATGATCAGCCGTGTCGACTGCTCCATATCCGTGGGAACTACATTTACAAAATGTCCTGGCTAACAATAAAAGCGATGGTCTTTTGTAGTGAATAATTCTTGGCCACTGTGAAGCAGAAATGGTCGGACTACAGAGTAATCGGACATTTCGAAAATGAGCAGGTCTATGACTGATGTCCGACTTGGATAACTATGAAGCCCTATTTTCATGGGGAGCCGGGGTGGTCGAATGGTAGAGCGTTGGACTTCTCATGCTCGGGTCGTGAGTTCGATCCCGGCCGGGGCCAAATATTGTGCTGGCTTTTTCATCGTTGCCCCGTCTTTGATATCACCCTATGTGGTGGAAAAGGACGTTAAACCCCCAAACACCCACCCCTATTTTCATTACGTATGTTTAGTAGGACTTCGCAAAAAGGACTTCGCTGAGCAGCGTAACCCATTTACATGTAAGTTAGGTTCATACGGCAGAGGCCGCGAGCAGCTAACGCGCTGTGATTAGCTAATGGTACCCCTAACGTGCCTAATTTACATGTAGATGGGTTACACTGCTCAGCGAAGTCCCCCTTACGAAGTCCTACCAAATATGCCTATTATCAAATCTGTTTCGTTACGCCCACAGAACTTTAACGAACTGAAGCACATTCATTGCTGCTCAGTAATAAAGTGTTCAGTTTCCCTGATGGAAATCTCCGTCAGATGTAAACTCTTTGGTGCTTTTAACTACATGTATTACATTGTACTAAATCCTAGTGCGCCGGGTAGCTGGGCCTGTATACCTGACACTGTCCCACATAACAGCATGTCCCTAATTGGAGAATATCATGCGAGGGAAATGTTGTCTTCGCCAATATTTGCGCTCGGTGCACGAGGGCAGGGACGCAACTCCGTCCAACATCTCGACACAGACTGCCTCCCTTTACTGGCGCTGCCTGCAGTTCGATTGTGCCATCCGCGTGTATTGTGAACGGACGGGTTCGTGTCAACAGAAAAGCCTGCGTCGACCCGGGAACTGATTGACTGAAGATATGTTAACTACGTGAGTCGCCAGCAGACACTGTCCGTCCCAGTCACAATACAATGCAAGCCACAGACGTGCCGAATGCATGAACATCAAACACGGAGCTTGGAGTTGGAGGGAAAAGACTGTATCGGGGTTTCCAACAGACGGGAATGCCAGAAGGGATGTGAAAATTCACAAGTAGGTGTGAAATTGCGAAGGGGGTGGGTGACGGGTGGGGGGGGGGGAGTTGGGGGTGTTGGGAGAGGGGCATGGGAGGGGAGGGGGAGGGAGGAGGAGGGGGGGGGGCAGCTGCGGGGTTTAGCGATGGGGGTATTTGTGGTAGAATGTTGGACATTCGACAGTTGGGTCTCGAGTTCCAAATCGAATTCCGGCTGCAACGAGCAATTTGTTGTTGTTTCTTTCTCTCGTTGCCACGTCTTGGTATATCACCCATATGCGATGTAAAACAACAACAACAAAAAACAACCAACCAACCAACAAACAAACAACAACAACTTCTCTCTCTCTCTCTCTCTCTCTCACACACACACACACACACACACACACACACACACACACACACACACACACACACAATTCGTGAACCGCCGTTGCAAAGGTTGCTTTAACTGAATTTTTATTGAGCATGTCATAAGCACGTCTTGTTTATGCTCAAACTGTTTTTCTGTACTTTCACCAGTGCAACAAAATAAATCAGTTTAAATCAACAACAGCAACAACAACAACAACAACAACAACAACAACAACAAACGAACAAAAAACGAAGAACAAAAGCGCTCAATCCCAAATCAACCGAACCTCATAAAAAGCTGGGGCATCAAAACATCACGCATGTTTAGTGGGACTTCGCTGCGGAGCGTAACCCAATTACATGTAAATTAGGCTCACACGGCAGAGGCAGCGAGCGGCTTAACGCGCTGCGATTCGCTAATGGTACCTCTAACCTGCCTGTGTCTGTCTGTCAGGTCTGTCTGTCTGTCTGTCTGTCTGTGTGTAAATACAGGCCCTTCACTCTACAAGTGTCACCATAAACTCCCCGGCAGCCAGCGAACCAACATCGCGTTTCCTCTTCCCTGGCTGTGTGTTTGCTCGCCATTTGCACTGCGTCATAAAAAAAAAGAAAATTGCGCCGGCTTAACTTCACCCGTCATTCTCTTTTCCCCCTACGCCTCGTTATGTTCCCTCGTAAATCTCGAGTTGATCCAGTATCGCTTGATCTGTTATGAATGCCTGAGGCAATAACGGCGCCCACCCGTGACGGTGCCATGCGTGACTACAGAAGTTCAGCCACCCATAGCGTGCCTCCTGCCTCATTAGCCAACAATCAGGAGCTGATACCCACAGCTACCACGCCAACCTCCCTGTACTCTGCAGGCGTTGGGTATCGATCCTGGGGCAGTCTCTCATTGCCGGCGATTTACTCTGTGTGGATGGGTGGGTGATTTCGTGCAAGATGACATTAGCATGGGTCTCAGTTGCTTCTGCTGACCTCTCATTTTCAGATGTGCCTTTCACTAAGAACAGGAGAGAGAGAGAGAGAGAGAGAGATGATGATGATGATGAAAGGATAGAGCATTTAGGCATTTCTGCTTATCGTACAGGCTGCCCTGCTAATCTACATTCAAGAGAGAGAGAGAGAGAGAGAGAGAGAGAGAGAGAGAGAGAGAGAGAGTTTGGTAGTTTTACGTCCCACCACGTATGGCTGATATCAAAGACGGGGCAACGAGAAAAAGGCCAGCACTAATAATTATGTGGTCCCAGCAGAGAGAGAGAGAGAGAGAGAGAGAGAGAGAGGGTTCCCCCCCCCCCCTTCTTTCTTTTTTCGAGATATCAGAAACTCTCCAACGTTTTGAGATACGGAAATGTTTTGGTTTGGGTCGTCGAATATCGATTTCGGTTGTTGGTAGGTCTTAGTGTCTCCTCAACATAAAAAAAAACCTGTGGACTGGTGTTGCTTTACTATGTGCAGTACTTCTAGCGTAAAAAAGGCTTTAAACAACTTTATTCAGAATAAATTAACACGAAAAAAGTTTGCCATGCACCAAAGCCTATAGACTGGATCTAACTTTTGTTGTCGTTTTCTTTGAGTGGAGGGAAAGTCCACCAATATTTGTTCGGAAATCTATGGTCAGTTACACGTGCTTTTCGGTGTCCTGGTTTCCTTTAACCCCAATAATTATGTTCAAACAATGTGTGTTTTTCTCTATACATATAACACGAAGGGTTCCGCATAATGTTTCGCAGCGTGAAGCAGAAATTGTGGAACTGGAGACTGAGAAACATGCATAATTGACCGTCCATTTCCGAGCAAATATTTTGGTATTGTCCTGCATGCATAGGCAACATCTCTCTCTCTCTCTCTCTCTCTCTCTCACGGAGCCGGGGTGGCCGAATGGTAGAGCGTTGGACTTCTAATGCTCGGGTCGTGAGTTCGAATCCCGGCTGGGGCCAAATATTTGTGTTTTTTTTGTTTTGTTTTGTTTTTTCGTCGTTGCCCCGTCTTTGATATCACCCGTGCGTGGTGGAAAAGGACATTAAACCCCCAAACACCCACCCCACCCTCTCTCTCTCTCTCACAGACACACAGACACACAGACACACACACACACACACACACAGAGTAAAGCGGCGAGGATACAACTCCCTCTCTCTCACACAAAACGCTCTTACGGAAATTCTAAAACATTTACAGAGGCGAGCCGAAACGTGTCAACACTTTTGAATTGGGCTGGGCTGGGCTGGGCAGGGACGGGAGGGAGCGGGAGGGAGGGAGGCCAGAGAAATATTGACTGGTTACGGCAGCGTACGCGGCGCGAGTTGCCCTCAATAGGAAGTGATTACTCGCTACTGCTTGCCTCCCAATAGCCAACAAAGTGTCCACTGATAGTCCTTTGCCAACAGACGGACGAGGGGAAGATGCAGCGGGAAATGCACTCTGTCATTAACCACCGATCGTCTGCTTCTCGAATTCTGGTTGAGATACTCTAACCAGGGGAGGTTAGTCAGTGTCAAAGGCAGACAACTTGAGGAAACTGCAGGCAAAGACCTTCGAAATGGTTTTTGCCGAGGGTCTCAAGACGTCCCATCGCCAAGGAGCTTGTGTGTGTTTCATCCCTTGTTCACTGAATAAACTCGTTCGCGAAAATATGTTACCGATCATTTCAGGAAACCCAAAAGTGCATGATATTCTAGGTCTCTTCCCCCTTCCCTTATTTACATTGCATGCTGTGCATGAGATTCTGGCACTGTTCCCGTATTTACAGACAGCCGTGTAGGATGTTATTGTACCTCTGTTTCCTTATTTTCGTTCAAGCTGTGCCCCCCCCCCCCTACCCCCCATCCCCTCACACCCACTACACACACATACACGCACATAAACACACGCTCACCCCCCTCCCCCGCCCCCCACCCCAGCTCTCCCATCCCTTCTCCCCAATGACACAAAGCAAAACAAGTTGGATACTTGCGGGCTTAACGTCCTTTTCCATCACAAAATTGTGATATCAAAGGCGGGGTGACGATGATAAAACAAACAAAACAACAAGAATAAAACCTAAAACACACTTTTAGCTCCCAGTTGGTACCCAAAAAACCCAAAACAAACAAAATAATCACCCCCACCCCCAAACAACAACAAACAAAACAAAAACAAACAAACAAACAACTCCCCAAAACCAAACCCACAACAATATAAAACAAAACACCTCCCCCCCTCAAAACACACACACACACACACACACACACACACACACACACACACACACACACACACACACACACACACACACACACACACACACACAAGCAAAAAACAAACAAACGAACAAACAAACAAACAAACAAACAAACAACAGCAAAAATTCCCCTCAAAACACAAACAAACAAACAAACGAAACAAAAGCAAAACTACCCACCCAAAAAGCGGCAAACAGTCATTACATCATGATACCTAACATTCCCATGTTTGGGAGCTAAATAGTTGTGCTGGCTTCTTCCTTCGCTGCCCCGTCGTTATCACCTGTATTTGGTGGAAAAAGGACGTCCAAGCACACGAATAACCAACCAACCAGGCTAACAATCGGCTGCAAATTGGCGCACGCCGGATTACAGGTGTGTGTGTGCGACGATTTATCGAAACCCTTCTGATCGCCTGTGTGTTAGTGTAGCATGTACAGTGGAAAAAAAAAAAAAAAAAAACACGACAAAAAGAACCATGACGATAAACGTGAGCGTGTATAGCTCATAATTAGAGATTCATGACGATAAACGTAAGCGTGCATAGCTCATAATTAAAGATTCATGGCGATAAACGTATGTCGAACCTTTCCGGGTCGCCAGCTTGGCAGATAACCTCATTTCGTGGTCATGTAATACACGACAAAAAGATTCATATCGATAAACGTACGCCTGTATACATTCACCAGTATTGCTTTAACACATTCCGTACCGCACACGACTGTCCGACGGTTTTGATTATTCGGTTTTGGCCCTGCATGCGATAAGCAGACCAGATTAACGGTTCCTTGACGGCTCTCACTGCAGCAAACACGAGTAAAATCAAAGTGCAACACACACACAGACACACACACACAGACACACACACACACACACACAAACGCCAAATATAAATCAATAAATTATTTATGAATTTTTTTTCCTGATGATTTCTTCACAGCCTTCAACCAATAACTGTTGCCACATCATCATCTTGCTGGTCATATGTGTGTGTGTGTGTGTGTGTGTGTGTGTGTGTGTGTGTGTGTGTGTGTGTGTGTGTGTGAGCCAGGGGCAGCCCGTGTATGATGCTGCACATTATGTGTTTGTAGTTAAATGTATGTGTGGAGGCATGTTGCGTGTGTTTCTGGTTGAGTGAGTGTTGATTGTAAGGCGCCCTGAGCTCCCGCGAGAGGGAGGGCGTCCCTTAAGTACCTATTATTATTATTATTATTATGTCACTGGTGCACAAACCCAAATTTACTTGTAGGAGTTAACTCATTCCATCCGAGCTACGACTGTAGTAAGAAGAGTTCAGTCCCCGTTGCCGCTCTCCTGTAGTCGCAACAGTCAAACAGAAATTCATTTTCTATTTGTATTGGGTCTACATGAAATTACTCCCTTAAAAACGGTTTCTGTTTATGTTTGTGCGTTGTTTGCTCCCTTGGCACCCGGTTACTGCTGAGTACGTCTTAATGCTGCTTTTATGCCAGGCATAATTACGATGGTCATGAGTGTCAGTGTTGAAAGGTTTAACAGCACACAAGGTCGTCTGACTGACTGATATAGCAAATGGTAACTGTATCACTATAACTTTCTTGTTGTCACCACTGTATACACGGGAGCCGGGGTGGTCGAATGGTAGAGCGTTGGACTTCTAATGCTCGGGTCGTGAGTTCGATCCCGGCTGGGGCCAAATATTTGTGCTGGCTTTTTCATCGTTGCCCCGTCTTTGATATCACCCTATGTGGTGGAAAAGGACGTTAAACCCCCAAACACCCACCCATCCACCCACTGTATACACTGAGAACGACAGAAAGGTTCATGGCAATCAACATACGTCAGTATATACGTCATATATCACCTTTTACCTTAACTCGACAGACCGACTGATTGCCTGGTATACAAAAAAAATAATGATAACTATTTCCCCCGTAATATTAACGCAATAAATATTACACCAAAGTCCTAAATCTGACACGTTGGCTTACACAGATCTCGGCCATCTTGCCACATTGCACATGCGCGCCGTTCCTCTGGGATGAGGGGCGCGTGGCCGGCACGTGTCGAGGGGAGGCTGCAGTGATTGATAAAACAGATTACAGGGCCCCCGATCACATTTACTCTCTACACAGTCCACACACGTGGTTAGACTTGCCCTGCCCCCTGGAGGTTGGCTGGTTAGTTAGGTTTCACGTCCCACGCCACAAGACGTGATTGGAGATGAATTTAATGGGCGGGTTATGGGAGGAGGGGGGGGGGGGCGGCTACCCTAACTAAACAGTCCAACTGAACATTGCCCAAAGAAGTCAGACTGCCAGGTCGGCTACATTTGCTAGGGAAGACAGATTACTGTCTTTGCTAGCATGCATGATGGCGACTGCTTACCGTGATCCAGGAAGTTGGGTACGAATTTGAAACCTTGCTAAAATGTTCCCAGGTGCAACTTGTAGTGCAATAAACATATTTAAAACACCATCTGAAACCAAAACACACACAAACACGCGCACACACACGAGAGAGAGAGAGAGAGGGGGAGGGGGGCATTGTTGACTTAGTCTATACTCTGTGTGTGTGTGTGTGTGTGTGTGTGTGTGAGAGAGAGAGAGAGAGAGAGAGGGAGAGATGGGGTGGAGGGGGGGGGATGAAGGGTTGGGAATGGAAGCGAGTCGAAGGACTTGGTGGGAAGGGGGGGGGGGAGGGGGTACGAAAAGTGGGGATGGGGAAGGAGGGTTCTACGGCACAAATCAATCCCATTTGGAGACGGGCTTGCCCACTATCAGGCGGCCCGTTCCAAATTGCCTTTCAGCGCCGCCGCCATGTGATAAGGGCGGGGAGGGGCGGGCGGAGGGGCAGCGCGCGAGCAGCGTCAGGCGATCAATAGCTCCCCGTGCCGGCCGGGCTGATCCCTGACCCCCGGGCTGCCGATACGGAAGTGCGTGTGTCAATTACGTAAATCTACAAACCTCATCCAGTGGTGTTGCGTTGCGTGCAGCGTTACCAAACCGACACTCTCACACGACGGCCGAACGCTGTCAGCGCTTTGTCTCACAGATAACACGCGCGATTAAGATTTACAGGATTGCTAGGTCTCACACAAGGCTTAAAACATTTCACCCTTGGGCGGATTTTCACCTTTAGCAAAAAAAAAAAAAAAAAAAACTAAACAAAAATTCCTTCCCACAAAAAAGTGTGTCTTCTCCACCGAAGCACTTAAAATCATGCCAAAATGCATGAAACTGGACAGTTTTTTTTTTCTTACTTCACAAAATTCCACTCCGGCCCAAGGCAGCATGCCCCTGGACACTCCTTGCACAACGCATGTGATTTGCTGATGGACGCCTGTCGCTTTGCACTTCGTCACTAAAATCAGTGTGACACGCTTTTCATTCTTTTGGGTCATGGATCATTTTAAGCCGTGTTCATGTAGTATCCAAGCCCGTGTTCATGTAGTATCCAAGCCCGTGTTCATGTAGTATCCAAGCCCAGAATAGAGTGCGATGGCGAAGGGTTGTCGATGGCCTATGCTCCACTTGGAGCCAGGGGCCTAAGTAAGTAAGTAGATGTAGTATCTAACTTTGTTTTCATAACTGAGCTAGTGAGTGCCCATGGGCGCTCGAAATAGTTTATCTTGATGATGAGTATAGCTCTGAGTGCAATACACTGACGTCTGCTGAACGAACGAACTTGAAACGAAACGGCCGGCCAAGGCTCGGCTAGTCAATGAGGAAAAGCAACACTACAGCAATCACCTGGTTAAGTTAATAACCAACGCTGTATTCACACCCACATAGTTGTCATTTTGTACAGTCACTAACCCGCAGGTCCTCTACAAGAAAGTACCCAGCACAGATTTTCCATCCATCCCCTTTCACCTTATCCCCCCCCCCCCCCGCCCCGCATCCCAAACCGGGACCCTGTCAGGGAGGTATCACTGGCTTGATTCACGAATTACTACCCCACCTCGCCCCCCCCCCCAAAACAACAACAACAACAACAACAACAAAAACAAAACAAAACAAAAAACCCAACAAACAGACAAAAACACACCCAAAACAAAAAACAAAAACAACAAAAACAAACAAATCAACAAAACAAACAAACAAACAAAAACACAAAACAAACAAAAACCAAAACAAAAAAAACACCAACCCCCAACTTTTTTGCAGAACATTGAGTATTTTAGTAGTGACAGCAGACCTTTAACTTGGCGCTACTCTGTATCACGCCGTCCCCCAGCAGATCCAAGTCTCGCAGAACGCGTAAAGATCCCTCTCCAGCCTTTCCGGGTCGCTGGGGCGCCGACAATGAATGCGGATCCAGTGTGTATGCGCTCAACTCCCGCAGTAAGGCTTTTTGTGGAAACGCAGGCTGCCTTGTGAGAACAGAAGAGCTGCTTTGAGACGGATCGTGTTGCGAGACTGAGCTAGAGGGGAACCGTGCAAGCTCCGAATGCACTCTCCACTCTCAGAGATGCAATTCGTGTTTAGTAACGTAACCTTCCGGGCAGAATTTTGCTGCATCAGATGTAGACTGGGATCGAAGGGGGATTATGGAGCTGTTAAAGGCAAACTCTAGTTTCGTCTTCTTTTTCTTTAGCCTTTTTGTTTGTTTGTTTTGTCTGTTTTGTTCTTTTGGTCTTCTTTCCCTTTCTTGTTCACAGTATTTTTTTTATTTTAATTAATTAATTTATTTATATATATATATATATATATATATATTTATATATATATATATATATATATATATATTTTTTTTTTGGGGGGGGGGTCTTCTACCACAGCGTCTCACAGGATGGCACTGGCCGACAGAATGCTATAGCTTACAAAAAGTAAACGCAAAGCAAAAAGTAGGGCCCCTGCTATATAGTGTTGTGGTTACTCGCTAACTCGAAGAGCTTCGGGTCGTCTAAGTTG
Source organism: Batillaria attramentaria (assembly GCA_018292915.2). Classification (NCBI taxonomy): domain Eukaryota; kingdom Metazoa; phylum Mollusca; class Gastropoda; family Batillariidae; genus Batillaria; species Batillaria attramentaria. The sequence goes on from JACVVK020000239.1 coordinate 120,252, forward strand.
TGTTCGCGCGGTCAACACACGTCAGCGTCAAGTTTGCATTCAGATCTCTACGGACCGTTCAGATTATTTCGAGCACAGGTGCACTCACTACCTCAACTTTTCCTCAACAAAAGTTTGGTTCTGTGAAGCCTTGTAATCTTAAAATGCGGGCGCGATTAACTGGTTAATGACGGGAGACTTTTATCAAAGGTTTCGGCAATGCTTCGCCCACGGCCGGGAGTCTTCGATCAAAACTAAATTCTCCATCCATTTTTCAGTCAAGCGAAAACGTCTCCAATGAAGCTTGCTAGAGGCTTGTGAACATGTGGCCACTTTACTGACGTTTCATGGCGACAGAAGGACCCCAGCCACTACAGTAAGACCCCAGCCACTACAGTGAGACCCCAGCCACTACAGTGAGTGAGACCCCAGCCACTACAGTGAGTAAGACCCCAGCCACTACAGTGAGTAAGACCCCAGCCACTACAGTGAGTAAGCCGCGGCAGACCCAGCCACAAGAGAGTTAAACTCCAAAACGAAAAAGCAAGGATCAGGCTGGGGAATTACTGAAGGAAAAAAAAAGAAGAAGAAAAAAAGAAAAAGAAAAAAAGACTGAAACCTAGGCCAGGGAGCAGCAGTAGCACACTACTGTGGGACCACGGGGGCAACGCCCCACTTCAGAAAAACACATTTTTAAAGCCATTTAGTAGCCTCTACTGGCACCAAAAGTTAAATTCAAACTGCCTCGGTACTGATATGCAAGCCTTCAAAACTGAAGTTCCATACATACTATTACATGTATCGTGATGCATGACTGTGTGTGCAGCCTTTTCTCCCCTTCCTTTTCTTCGGCGGGGAGCCGGGGTGGCCGAATGGTAGAGCGTTGGACTTCTAATGCTCGGGTCGTGATTTCGATCCCGGCTGGGGCCAGATATTGTGCTGGCTTTTTCATCGTTGCCCCGTCTTTGATATCACCCTATGTGGTGGAAAAAGACGTTAAACTCCCAAACACCCACCCACCCTCCCTTCCTTTTCTTCGGCTGAAACTTGGATTTTTTGGCTGGAAGGATAGGAAATTTGCCAAATGACTGACAATTCCCCAGCCTGAAGAATGCCAGTCAGATCGTCTGATGACCCCGAGGTCCAGTTTACCCTGGTGACGTCCGCCCTCGTCTAGTGATGTGGCGACCGACTCCGTGACTGACCACACTCCATGCCGTGGCTTGTACAGGGAAGTGGCAACACTGCTCGCGCCGCTATCGAGCCATTTAGGCGGAATGGAGTCACCATTGATTTTGGGGTCGACACGCCACGCGCACAAGCAGACCTAATCTACGTCGCTGTGACTGGGCCGTGGATATTCTCTCCCCCTGTTCCGGCTTCTCTCCCCTCTCTCGGCTTATCTCCTCATCACCGCAATTTTTCTCCTTCGCTCTCTGGCAAGGCTGATGATACCAACTGCGTGGGTAGACGGACCGTGTAGGTAGATGCATTCATGAGCGAGATAGTCAAAATGAAAATCAAATACTCTAACGCAAACCGATTTTTACCCATCTACACCTACAGCCAAGCCTTGTGCTGTTTATGTAAATGTGAGATCTTCTCTTAATACATTTCTGTAGTCTAGCAACAAGAAGTTGAACCATAGTAGAATACTTGTACAAAGACTTTCACCGATGGAAAATAAAGAATCATTGCCACCGTCACTGCCTGTCGTGCATTCGTCTACCCACGCAGTCTGTCTCAGCAGAACCGTGTAAGCCGCGTGTGAGTTTATCGAGGGAAAGCGAGGGTGTGTGAGTTTATCGAGGGAAAGCGAGGGTGTGTGAGTTTATCGAGGGAAAGCGAGGGTGTGATCGTGTTGAATGATCTTGCGTTCAGTAGGGGAAGGAGACGAAATGGACAAGTGCTGACGATGTGTGGGCAAGTTTGGCGCCACAATACCAGAACAAAACTCAGGGCTTTACTTCATGGATCAGACATGTCAGTAACGCGTAATGGATCAGACATGTCAGTAACGCGTTATGGATCAGATTTGCCAGCATCGCCCACCCCAACAAAATAACTGTGGTGATTACGGAGTTAAGACGTAAAATGGCGCGTCACATATACAAATGACGTCACTAGTGACGCAGTAAAACCATGTAATAATATATACAAATACATTTCTGTTACTTTAGAACCTGTGGGTATCAATAGACGGTGTTACAGAACCTTCACGTATACGTCAGTAATCCGGACTTCGCGACAAGCAGGACAATACACAGTCCACAATCTCTTCTGTATTTTCTAAAGCACCAGCTACAGCCGAACCTTCCATTCATAAACCTCTGCCTAGCACAGAAATCACCGCAGCGTAAACGGGGCCAGTCACCGGGGAGTCTCGCCAGTGTGCACGTGAACCGCGAATACCATTGACGAGATCAACGCCAAGGCCGCGTGTGACGTCACCGATAACGCAAGCAGACAGCCGGAGGTCCAGGGGGACACGGCCCCTGTCGTCCGCCCCAGCGCTTCGTTACCCGCGTCCCCCCCCCCCCCCACATCGCCTTCACCTCCTGCTGAATGAGGTCAGTGGTGCCGCCATGTGGGTCACGCTTCATTGCCCTCGTGACCGCCTCGGTTCAGACTAGGGGGCTGGGCTGGGCTGGTGCGGACAAGTCTGCATGCATGGTGTGTGTGTGTGTGTGTGTGTGTGTGGGGGGGGGGGTTAAGGAATGGTTGTCCTGTTTCTCTTAAAGTCTCAATACATATGACCGGCATACAACAACGCGTGGACAATCTTTCATTAAATGTACGTAATCTGTGCATCAAGTTCAGTTACTGGGCACAAAGAAACCATCTGGAACCAGTGTGGTGACTCTCTTCGGCGGATGACTTGATCTAGAAGTGTTCCGCGTACTGAGCAGACGACTTTATTTGGTTGCGGACTGAGGACCAGCTGGACGGCGCTGATTGGTGGCTATTTTTAAATAATTTGTCCAGTCCCAGTCTGTTCAGGAATGGACCGTACGCTCAAACAAAGTCGTATTTCGCTCACAGTAGTAACCTGTTTTAAAAACACAAAACGGTACTCAACAAGCAATAAAACAAACTCAATGCACGAGAACTTTGTACAAAAATATTCCGACATACTTCTGAATCAGAGATCTATGTAAAGCTAATAATTCAATCAACTGTGGGATTGCAGCAATGCGAACCCATCTGCAGTTCCTGTGAGTTTCTGGCACGCGCAGTGCCGATAAAAAGCAAAGCCCTCCCGGTCCGTACGACTCAAATTCTGCCCTGTCTGTCGCTACACAAACACAGACACACAGGAGTGGCGCGGGACTCCCCTCAGTCGTGAGGTAGCGCAAACACTCCAGGGTGTATCGAACTTGATGGAAGTCTACACTCCCCGGAAACACAATGCTGTCTGTGTCAACACTCAACCCAATGCATGCTGTTATCATTTCAGGGGGAGAAAACTCGAGCTTGGCATTACACCTGTCAATCTTTTCTCTCTCTGCCCGTCCGTACATCTCGTTCACTGTTTGCTGAGAGATCGATGTGTTTGTCGTTTTTTTTTTTTTTTTTTTCTCTGCTAGCGACGGGAGGAGTAGGTATCGATTCTCCGCATGATTATCTTACCTTGTATGAAAGTTATTGTCCGTGTTGTCGCTTTTTTAATCCCTGGGACAGTACGCATGGGCAGTTTCAATACGAGGCTGTTGGATTTCATGACAGCCACACTTCAAATTAGACTGGTTTTAGCGGAAACATGCACACCTTGCTGTCCACCACACCGACAAGGCGTGAGAACGATTGGTTGGTTGGTTTTTGTTTGTTTGTTTTTTTGTTTGTTTGTTTGTTTTTTTTTTGGGGGGGGGGGGGCGGATGTTGATTGGCTGCTTGTTATCCACCACATAAGGGTACTACTTATCATAGACCGGGCAACGAGAAAAAGGACAGGAAAGTGTTGGCCCCCAGCTTCGTGCGTTAAAGCGAACAGTGATTCTCATCCGTTTTCTACACAGAAACCAGGGGCAGCTGCCAGTCGCACACACAATATGTGACCTCGAGTGGCTGCCACATCTAAACTATCAACAACACCCCCCCCCCCAAAAAAAAAAAAAAAAAAACCCAAAAAAAACCCCAAACAAACAAAAAAAAAACCCCAACAATAACAACAACCAAAAAAACAAACAAACAAACAAAAAACCCAAACAACAACAACAAAAAATAGACAGAGCTAGTCTGCGACATAGTTTCGAACCACCTATCTGCCACATCCAAACTACCACAATTCAGACAGACCTAGTCCGCGACATAGTTTCGCACGAACAGTCCTGCCACGTCCACGTACAAAATATTCAAGCAGAGCTAATCCGCGACGTAGTTTCGAACCACCAGTGTGCTACTTCGCCTTCCACGTACAGAAATTCAAGCAAAGCCAGCGTGCGGCGTAGTTTCGAACCACCAGTGTTCTACTTCGCCTTCCACGTACAGAAATTCAAGCAAAGCCAGCGTGCGGCGTAGTTTCGAACCACCAGTGTGCTACTTCGCCTTCCACGTACAGAAATTCAAGCAAAGCTAGCGTGCGACGTAGTTTCGCACCACCGATCCTGTACGACAATTGAGGCACAGCTAGTCTGTGACGTAGTTTGGCTACGCGACGGTATTAGCTTCCGGGGCATGTAGTAACCAGTCGGCTAAATATAGTAGAAAATCTTTGCCCCTTTTAAAATGTGTGTGCATAGTAAAATATGGCAATCTGATGCTTTTTGTTGGCTTTGTAAACAAGTTTCATGCCAGGTAATAGTAAAATTAGGGGAAAATGAGGCTGGCTTGTGGACTATTTGTATTCATGCGCGGCTGGCACAGGAGCCAGCAGACGACCGTGGAATGAGGGGGTATGTGGTCGCTGCCAACATTAACAAAAAACGGAATATTGGAATTTGTTTAAATTTCCTCTACGCATGAGTCTATGGCTGCCTGATTTTTGTGAAATTTTTGGTGAATTTTAAAGCATTTCTAGGGTGTCATCTGCAGCGTTATGTGTAAGAGGAATATATAGCGTTTTCCTCCAAATTTGCATCTGTGTCGCGTAGCCTGTTTTGCCACCAACACCCTGTGCCACCGACAACCCTGCCTGTAGGTATCAGTGGAACTGTCTCGTGTTCTACTCTCCAGATCTCCACCGTCTGGCTACGTAATCGACTTTTTGTCCCCCACTGCCCGACACGCCAGAACAAAGAATCGGTAAATGTCGGTTCTCGCCAAGAATGCCATTCTTATCTTTGCATTAAGTCTGCGTGCTTCCTTGAAAGCACTTGTGCATACTTGCATAAGGCGGATCTCTCCCAGGCAACATTTACAGTCTCCGTCTAGAAGTTGAAAGAGGGAAGACCGAGATTATCTGATTGAGTGCAGGAGTTTACCACACAATACGACACTCGATTGTTTCTGAGCTGTTTGTAAGAAACTTGACGTTTTTACGCTGAAGCACTCGAAAGAGGCACTGTTGGGAAGAAAAAAAAGACTTCAAAAATGTACTAGACGACAGAAATTGAGAACCATACAGGATCAGTCAGTAGTGTCCAACTGAAGGCGTGGTCAAGTTTATCTAGTGAGGTGTGATATCCATGCTAAACAGATCATCCATAAACCGATTCGTACTCTAAATTTAACCCGCAAGCAGTAATCAGCAGTAGATCTAACCCGCAAGCAGTAATCAGCAGTATTTGAGGTGTGTGTGTGTGTGTGTGTGTGTGTGTGTGTGTGTGTGTGTGTGTGTGTGTGTGTGTGTGTGTGTGTGGTAATGCTCTCTTACAATTTAAAAAAAATCGATTCATCAATACTAACTGCGGCTGCTCTCTCTCTCTCTCTCTCTGCTTGGGGAATCGGGACAGCTGAGCTAGTACCGCGTTCAACTGCTCTGTGTGTGTGTGGTGTGTGTAGGGGTGGGGGGTGGGGCGCTGGGGTGGAGTGGGGTCGTGAGTTCGATTCTTGACTGACAGTCAATTTATGCTGACCTTTCACATGTTGTCCTTTAGAGGAGGGAAAAGGTCTTAAATCCTAGTCAACCAAATTGACCAACCAACCCACCCATCCAAACCACCGACTGACACATCTACCCACCCACCCAACCCATCAACTCACACACCTACCCACCCACCCCACCCATCCAACCCACCAACTCACACACCTACCCACTCCCATCCAACCAACCCACCGACCAAACCCACCAACCCAAGTGAACAACCAACCGGCCGGCAAATCCCATCTCAGCCCGACTCAGTTCACGCGCGCTTGCTTCCGGTGCCTACATACTGCACCTCCCACGGGATATCTCTGGCAGCATATTGACACGCGCGCGTGTGTGTGTGTGTCTGTTAGATTAAAATTACAAGTGTGTGAATGTGTGAGTAGTCTCAACTTCTCCCTGCGGAATGAGAAATGGCGTTCTATCCACGCAGGTGCTCCTCTGACAGATAATTATGACGACCCGCTTGTCCAGATTCTGACGATGTAATGACGAAAGCGATAAGAAAGATGCTGCCTCCTCCCTCCAAGCTGGTGGACTGTTTATATCTCTCAGATTCCATTGCCAGGTGTATGATTTGATTAGAAAGCTGACTGCATGGGCAGGGCTGTTGCGGCATACTGCACGAGGGGGTGACCAAAATGGACGCTGACGTATGCAGTCTTATCAGGAATAATTAATTAAGGTTACGCACCTTTTAATTTGATTAATCCGATAGCTGAATGACCACAAATAAAACACTGCCCAGTGTCAGTGTCCATTTCGCGTGCTCTCTCTCTCTCTCTCTCTCTCTGAGCCGGGGTGGCCGAATGGTAGAGTGTTGGACTTCTAATGCTCGGGTCGTGAGTTCGCATCCCGGCTGGTGCCAAATATTAAGAAAATTAATTTTGTGTTGGCTTTTTCATCGTTTTCCCGTCTTTGATATCAGCGTATGTGGTGGAAAAGGACGTTAAACACCCAAACACCCACCCACCCACTCAGTCTCTCTCTCTCTCTCTGACTGTTACGTCAAAAGTTTAACCCGTGTGACCGCGAATGGGGTGGCAGGAAACGGACTGTCCATTCATAGTGGACAAAATCAGTTAACAGTAAAACCAATCCTGCGTAACTGCGGCCTCCCCCACAAACAAACAAACAACGTTTCCCACAGCTTTGCATAATACACCGTACGATTACCCTTGTTATCACTGTTAACGTACTACCACGCCTGATCGACTCAAAAACACATCGCCTTTTTCGAGAGTACACGGTGGTGGTGGTGGTGCTTGGGTGTTTAACGTCCTTTTCCACCACGTAAGGGTGATATCAAAGACGGGGCAACGAGAAAAAGGCCAGCACAAAGATTTGGCCCCAGCCGGGATTCGAACTCACGACCCGAGCATTGAAAGTCCAACGCTCTACCATTCGGCCACCCCGGCTCCCCTCGAGAGTACACGTGTACTCACAAGTACAATTGTTCCAAAAAAACAGCTGTCTTGTGTAAAGCGTGGTAAACGTACAACTGACGCCTTTAACTGCTCCGTGACGGGAGACTTCGATCAAAGGTTCAGCCATGCACCGCCCACATATATAACTTTCGCTCACCAGAACTGAAGTCCATATTCATTAAGTACACAAAATGTCAAGTGTGTGTGTCTTCGGTGAAGCTTGCTAGACAGGTTTGTTCACATGTAGTCGGGGAGCCGGGATGGTCGAATGGTAGAGCGTTGGACTTCTAATGCTCGGGTTGTGAGTTCGATCCCGGCTGGGGCCAAATACTTGTGCTGGCTTTTTTATCGTTGCCCCTTCTTTGATATCACCCTATGTGGTGGAAAAAGACGTTAAACCCCCACCCACCTACCCACCCTCACATGTAGTCAGTTTACTGCAGTGTCATGGCGGCACTGAGGGCTACGTACCAGAGATGCACATTTGGAGGAAAACGCTATATATTCCTCTTACACATAACGCTGCAGGTGACACCCTAGAAGTGCTTTAAAATTCACCAAAAATTTCACAAAACTCAGACAGCCATAGGTACATGTGTAGACTAAATTTCATCAAATTCCAGTGTTCCGTTGTTTGGCAGTGTTGGCAGCGACCACATACCCCCTCATTCCACGGTCGTCTGCTGGCTCCTGTGCCAGGGGCGCATGAATACAAACAGTCCACAAGCAAGGCTCATTTTTCCCTAATTTTACAATTACCTGGCGTGAAACTTGTTTACAAAGCCAACAAAAAGCACCAGATTGCCATTTTTTACTCTGCACACAAATTTTAAAAGGGTTAAAGATTTTCTACTATATTTAGCGTACTTATTACTACATGACCCGGAAGCTATTACTGGTCTGTAACCACAGTGACAAGACATCGGCAGCAGCAGCCTCGGTCACAACAGAGTTTAACGTGTTGGCTGCCACTTCTTCCTCTTCTTCCCCTGTTTTTCAAAGCTTTGCAGCATCTGTTCAGACTACGCCGTGTAAACAGGAAGCGGTACAAAAAGTATGGTTTTCACGTCTGAAGAGCTTTCTACGTTCAGTCAGTGGAGCTGGGAAGAGTTTGGACTGTAGCGAGATCTGCAAAGCTTGTTTAAAGCAAAAAATAAACAACTAACAAAGAAACGACAACAAGAATAACGAGAGAGAGAGAGAGAGAGAGAGAGAGAGAGAGAGAGAGAGGGTGGGGGGGAGGGCGGGGGGCAAGAGTTGGAGATGGAGGTACGTCGAAGAGAGAAGAGAGAGAGAGAGAGAGAGAAGGGGGGGGGGGGGCAAGGGTTGGGGATGGAGGTAAGTCGAAGAGAGAGAGAGAGAGAGGGGGGGGGGGCAAGAGTTGGAGATGGAGGTAAGTCGAAGAGAGAGAGAGAGAGAGAGAGAGAGAGAGAGAGAGAGCCGTAAATCAGTCAAAAGTCAGTAACGTCCATAAAATCATTACCTCAACAGACAATGGCATATTACGTCACCCAACCCAGACTAACCCTGACTTACCTACCCAAATTGTAAATTAACCGCGGCAGGCTAATCACAAAGCAACCATTAGGATTTCCTGGGAACATCACAGGGACCATTACCGGTCACATTCAGGAGTTTGGATACAACCCCTCACTTCCTTCATGGATAAATGTGACATGTTGCTTACATTACCACACTTATCGTGCGCGCAAAACACATCACAGAAAACATCAACTCTGCCTGATCCTACACGCTAACACCATTTATCTCTGTGGTTGCACATTGGCGCAATTTATCTCTGTGATTATACAGCAGCCCTCGTTTCATTGGCTTGCAATCGGCACATACGTTCCTGACAAGAAATCAGAGAGCTCTCCTATCTCCGCCTCAGCCAATTTTCGTCAGACTGCGTGTGAGCGAGATGACAAGATCCATGCGGAGGAAAGTAGGCTTCGGAATCAACGCCTCTTCTCACTAGTAATATTTCCATATTGTGCAGACTTCGGTTACCCGCGCCTATACCAAGACTGTATTCTGGTTTTGTTGAAACAGATATGTCTGTACTGCACACCGGGATCAGCCCACCAAATTTGAAAAATAAATGCAAATCTAAATTCCGAAATTTAGATAGCTGTGCTGACCCTTCGCACCACGTGATTGTTGACGTCTAGTGTGTGAGAGAATGCGTGTGATTTACGTGAGCGTGCGTGTTGGGTTCAGTTCGCGGCGCTTTGAGCCGATTCATGAAATTGGGTAAAGCGCCTACACAATACTCATCATTATTATTATAGACAGCATTGGCCTTTCAATGCTCAGGTTGTGAGTTCGAATCCCGGCTGGAACTTCATTTTTGTATCGGCCTTTTTCTCGTTGCTCCGTCTTTGATATCAACTATGTGTGGTGGAAAGTGGACGTTAAACGCTCAAACACCCACCCTGTATTGTACGCTTTGAACTGCCAACCTTAATAAAAAGTAGAGCTCTGTATAGTACCCTGACGTATGCTGGCTGTACGAACGAAAACTGAAACGGCCTGAAGCTCTCCTATTCAGCGAGTAGACTGTAAGTGTAACCGGCAGACACCTGGCTATTCGCTTTGCACGTAGCTTTGTCACGGTGTTGGCCAAGGGCAAGGCTGTGAGGGGCTCTAACACATCCTGTGTCTATGTGGTACCATGGCAGCCGAATGGTAGAGCGTTGGACTTTATACGCGAGAGTCGAGAGTTCGAATCCCGCCTGAGACTAAATACTTGTGCTGACCTCTTTGTTGTTGTTTTTGCCCTGTCTTTGATATCACCAATACTTTGATATCACCCGTATGTGGTGGAAAAGGACGCTAAACACCCAAACACCCACACCAACCCCTGATATCACCAATACGTGGTGGAAAAGGACGTTAAATTCTCAAACACCCACCCACCCTACACACTACCACAACAGTTCGGAACGATCTGCGGTCCTCGAAACATGGCGGCACCAGAATCCCAAAGGAAGGCTGTGTTTCTCACACAGAGAACAAGCGCCCAAAATGCAACCAGGCAAAATGGTACATAAACAGTTCAGCAGCCAGTCTGACGACGTTGCCGGATACACACGCAACAAAGTATCGCAAGATCTGTTAGCTTTTCACCCTGTCTAACCTTCCATCTCCACCAATCACTTCCCCGCTCCCCTGACACGTGTGTATGTTTTACCTGCACCAAAAACACGTGAGACATGAGCGGGGACTGGAGCGGCGTGCATGAGAAGAATGCCACAGTTCAGCAACTGTCTGGCAGCGCTGGTATAGAGCATCTCCATTGGCATGGCTGCTCCATTTTCTGCCGCATGAGATTACGGGTTTTCCTTAAAGGATCAGGATGTATTGTAGACATACGCTAAGGAAAACTTCATCCGTGCATCAGAATCAATCACTCGGAGCACAGTACAGCATCTGATACCATTGTGGTGACTCTGGCCAGCGTATTTAGTTGTTGTAGAAGTGTACCGCGTACTGAGCAGACTATATTACAGCCTTCACAAAAAGTTAAGGACCACTTGCAAATATCATTCAACTTTTGTCGTGGTGGCATGCTGGTGTAGTGCTGAACATCGCTGAAACGGCGGCTTATGTAGGCAAACAAATGAGCACAGTTCATAACCAGGGATGCATTCTTTGACCTGCATCTCATTTTTGCCGTGCAGAAAGCCCCAGGTATCGCTCACTGAACACTGAAACTCTGTCTAGTTTTGCCGAAATTGCAGATTTTCAAACGCGCCAAGCATGCTGTGTGACGCGCACGTGCCATCCACACAGTGGTCGCCATGTTCACTAATTACCCCTAGACCTTGCTACCGAATTTTACGGGAAAAATCTTTTTTTTGTTTTTGTTTATTTTTTCTAATTTATTGAAACTGTCACCCATTATGTTGACTGGTCCTTAACTTTTAGTGAAGACTGTATTTGGATGCGGACTGGGGACCAGATAGACGGTGCTGATTGGTAGCTGTTTTAAGAAGCTATGTCGAGTCCCAGTCTGTTCAGGAATGGACCGTAGGCTGAAAGACAGTCGTATTTCTCTAATATTAGAAGCGACAAAGTCACGAATACGGTCGCGGTGGCCAAATGAAACATCCTATCAGGCAAACAGCTTTATTACAGCTTCGAAAGCGGCAGTTTTTCATCTCAGCGGCGTTGTGAACATAGAGGCGTTAACTGTCGGGCGGCCCAAAGTGTAAAGCTGTTACCCAGTGAGTTCCGCACAGACGCAAATTTCCCTTCGTGCAGCGAGGTCTGTAAGCAGGTGGTGCATCATCCTTGGTATTGCTGTTCCGTTTGCTGCCCAGTGAGGTTACAGGTATTCCCTAACTCACGTGAACAAGAGTACAGATCATTAGGCGAGACGCAATAGACGACTCCAGTCGGCAAGCCCCGCCCCTTTACTCTGCCGTGTATTGCCAAAACACAGTACGTCCATGACGTCATTTTATGGGAAAGGGATTTCAAGATGAGAGAGATTGACGTAATGGTCTTTTTCCTCAAATGACGTCAATGGACTTACTTGCTTTCTTACCGCTTTGTTTCAGTCATATCGAACTTCATCACTGTGCTTCTCTCGTTGAAGTGTCTGTCAGAAAGTTTGCCAGACTATAGCATGTGTTGTGCTCATTATGCCGCGGGACGCGACTGGCTCAATTCTGGGGGCTCGACACTTCTGATCGACAGGTGTGGAGTCGCTAATTATATTTCATGCAGCGAAGTGTGAACACCCTGCAAACAGAAAACGCATCTTCACTGGCATTACTGCTCCATTTTCTGCTCCATGACATTTCACATACAGCTGTTTCCTAACTCATGCGAACAGTTGTGCAGATATTTAGTCCGTGTGCCAAACAGAGGCAAGTTTTGGTTGGTTGAAATTGGCTGCGGATTTAACTTCCTTTTCCGCCAAAGAGTTTAGAGTACGCGCGTCGGAGATTGATATGGGTGGGGTGGTGGTGGTGTCTGAAGGACAAAGCCACACTGTGTACAGATCTCCACAGGCACGCGCAGTGTTGTATTTCCCATTTCCCATTACAAGTGGCATTCCCAAAGATTCTAAATTTGACCACAACGTGTCTGCATTTGAGCAAAAAGATTCTGAATTTGACCACAAAGATTCTGAATTTGAGCAAAAAGATTCTGAATTTGACCACAAAGATTCTGAATTTTACCATAAAGATTCTGAATTTGAGCAAAAAGATTCTGAATTTGACCACAAAGATTCTGAATTTGAGCAAAAAGATTCTGAATTTGACCACAAAGATTCTGAATTTGAGCAAAAGATTCTGAATTTGACCACAAAGATTCTGAATTTGACCAGAAAGATTCCGAATTTGACCATAAAGAATCTCAATACAATGACGATCTTTGTTGGCCACTAGTGACGGGTCAGGAGAAAGGCGGGTAGCTGATTGCATGCGCCTGTGTAAGAGGCCACCCAGAAATCTCTGTTGTATGTTACCCCGGGGGTTGGTGGGGGGGGGGGGGGCGGAGGGAGACTGGCGACCGTATTACAAGCGTCTGCTCAGAAGGAGAACTGATATTTAGTCTCCAGGAGGTTGCCGTCAAGCGTTAAAAGATCCTTTCTGCCATAGAAACACACTGAGTATACACGGACGCCAGTCTGCCGTGCCACTCTGAAGTGGGAAAAAATTAACTGCCTGTGCGTAGTTGTTAAAGATCTTCATAACATTTGCAATTCTTTGAGTGTATTTCTGAAAACAGAGCAACTTTTCTTTTCACGGTCCTCAGTCTTAAACAAATCCGACTTTGCCTTCAGTCTCACAATCGGCGGACATTAAGTTTAAAGTCTCTCTGTTACGCGGAGATGGAAAACAGCGGCTTTGGAAGCGCTAAAGCTGATACCAGGGCCAGTATGTTAATAGTCGAGGTTAATTTAACCCACGGCTACGGGCCTAACCCAGACTAGGACAAAAGAAAGAAAGAAACCAAAAAAAAAAAAAAAATGTATATAAAAAAGGAGGCGAAGAAAGGAGGAAATAAGTCCTTCTATAACGGCATAGACACCTTGCTGGAATGGACCCGCTTCCTGATTTAAAAAAAAACAAACCCAAAAAACAACAGAAAATTTAACCCTAGGGCTAGTTTAGTTCGAGGTTAGACTCTAACCCGGGGCTAAAATCCCTAACATCGATTTCTACATGCGGAGCCAGGATGTTTCATTTGGTCATCGCGACCCTTTTCGTGACTTTGTGTTTTCTAATAGTAGAGAACTACGACTTTCTTTGAGCCTACGGTCCGTTCCTGAACAGACTGGGACACGACAAAGCTTCTAAAAATAGTCACCAACCAGCGCCGTCTATCTGGTCTTCAGTCCGCAACCAAATAGCGCTGTCTGATAAGTACACTTCTAGAACAACACATACGCCGACACCAGTGGTTGAAGATGCTATGATTATTCTGACCCAAGTGACGGATTCTATGGGCAGAGTCAGCGCATTCAGTGAAAAGTTATCCCCACGCTGTTGTACGCTTGTCATACATATTGATACTTTAAGATCGGTTTCCGTCATGAGGCGAACCTGTTCGTTTTTGTGCTAAAAGGAAATTTGCTACGTACGGTATTTCTCTGCCCCCCCCCCCCCTCCCTTCTTCTACAGCAGGGGAGCCGGGGTGGCCGAATGGTAGAGCGTTGGACTTCTGATGCTCGGGTCGCGAGTTCGTATCACGGCCGGGGCCAGATATTTGTGCTGGCTTTTTCATCGTTGCCCCGTCTTTGATATCACCCGTATGTGATGGAAAAGGACGTTAACCCCCCAAACACCCACCCACCCTTCTTCTATAGCATGCTGTGTAAGGGTCAAAAGAGGCAACCCAGACCTTTAAACATCCCCGCTTCCTCAAGAAAAACCCAGGGAAAGCTATTCAGTAATTTGTTCCAGAGTGTTCCGCTAAGCCCCAAGTTGCGCCTGTTGATCGGGACTGGCTTCCCTGTGTTGTGCCTGTCCTGTATACTCGCTGCCTGGAAAGACGGCCATCGATTTTGCTGAGCAAATAATTGAAGTAATCGCCTGTACACTAATAAACGTCATTTATGGCTGTTTTGGCCATCACGTCTTCCACGAGTCTCCAAGGGGCCCAAGTTGTAACGGCGGTGAGCTGGAATAACATCGGAATTATAATCAAGTGAATGCTAGTTCAGTCGGATCCAGTCTTGGCGCGCTGCGAAAGATCGACCGTCATCTTGAAAAGGTGCCAAAGCGCACATGAAATCCACCGGCACAGGCCTTGTTTTCAAAATGACGCTAGAGGTGTATGTATGATCTCACACAATCACCTTAACACAATGTCAAGTGTGGTTAGCACGTGATCTAGGCTAGCATGTGATCTAGGTTAGCACGTGATCTAGGCTAGCATGTGATCTAGGCTAGCACGTGATCTAGGTTAGCATGTGATCTAGGCTAGCACGTGATCTAGGCTAGCATGTGATCTAGGTTAGCACGTGATCTAGGTTAGCATGTGATCTAGGTTAGCACGTGATCTAGGTTAGCAAGTGATCTAGGCTAGCATGTGATCTAGGTTAGCACGTGATCTAGGCTAGCATGTGATCTAGGCTAGCACGTGATCTAGGTTAGCATGTGATCTAGGCTAGCACGTGATCTAGGCTAGCATGTGATCTAGGCTAGCATGTGATCTAGGTTAGCACGTGATCTAGGCTAGCATGTGATCTAGGCTAGCACGTGATCTAGGTTAGCATGTGATCTAGGCTAGCACGTGATCTAGGCTAGCATGTGATCTAGGTTAGCACGTGATCTAGGTTAGCATGTGATCTAGGTTAGCACGTGATCTAGGTTAGCAAGTGATCTAGGCTAGCATGTGATCTAGGTTAGCACGTGATCTAGGTTAGCAAGTGATCTAGGCTAGCATGTGATCTAGGCTAGCATGTGATCTAGGTTAGCAAGTGATCTAGGCTAGCATGTGATCTAGGTTAGCACGTGATCTAGGTTAGCACGTGATCTAGGTTAGCACGTGATCTAGGTTAGCACGTGATCTAGGTTACACGCACGCATTCTCTCACACATTGCACATGAACACGTAACAATCGTGTGGTGCGAAGGGTCAGCTCAGCAATTTAAGTTTCGGAATTTAGAACTGCATTTACTTTCAAGGCAGCGACCACACTGAGCGCTCCAGGAGTTGAACAACAGTCGTAGAATTTGAACGGTCAGTAAAATACATGTTCTTCAATACTTTACAGCAGTAAGTTTAAGTGACCAAATACAGATTGAGAAAGAAAGAAAAAAAAAAAAACCAAAAAACACTGAAAGCGCTTTACAAACCACAAAGACCTGTGATCGAGGTCAGCAAGAATTTCTCTGACCCAAAAACCTGAACGGTTAAGATGTTGAGCCAGAAAAAAAGGCGACCACGTTAGTAGTGTGTTTTATCTGTGGTTAGCTGAACGAAAATGGGGCCTGGTTTTTTTTTGCATGAAAGTGTGACGTTAGCGGCAACGCGATTAGCGCGTATTTCGGGAAAGGGAGGGGGGGGGGGGGGGGGCTGGAATCTTAATGTTGTTCACGCTGGCTGTAGCACCGACACACAGGTCCGCTAAAGCGTTTAACCACTTTTTAACACGTCCTGCAGCACACTGAATTCCGTCGGTAGTTTTTAGAAAGGACGGGGGAACAAAACGAATTTGGGTTTAATATGACAAAAAAAGAAAGAAAAAAAGAAGCTCTTTCCTTCTCTGCGTCTCGTTGTCTGCCACATCGCCAGATATCCCACAGATACCAAGGCAAATCTCCAAACCTGCATAATTATCAAATTGAAATCCTTCACGTCATCGCTACATACATGAATATCACACCCTAAGTAGCTGAATATCAGGTGCAGCTGGGTTGCCAACTGATAAGCGAAGCACTCATCAGCTGCTGTCTCACTTGTCAGTGCAACCGTCTGGGAAAGACGGGTTGCGTCATAAAACACACACACACACACACACACACACACACACACACACACACACACACACACACACACACACACGATGCAAACCAGAACAGTCAAGTGGTGTTATGGGCAGAAAACAGGTGGGTTTTGAGAGTTCTTTTTTTATATAGATCTGGTGATACACCTTCAAATTGCTCAGTAGTCAGGAATTCTTCACCAGCTAACATGACACGTGACGCACGTGCGCAATAAACCCAGTGACTGATCTACATCAGTGCCCTTAACAGCCCCTCGGAAACGGAACACCCTCGACCAAATCTCGTACGCTGCCAAGAGAAACACATTTTCTTTCACGTCCAGTGACAGTGGCCTGCTGACCCGGCCAGACATAGATCTACAGGAAGAAACGACCTCATCCCAAGCCCCCTCACACAAAAACCCCAACCAGGGGGAGACAACGACCCACCAGAGACCCCGGACCTTTAGCCAGTCGGCCGAGTTATCAAACTAAACACGCCCTAAACAGCAAGGGCGGAGCACTCTCACAGACGGCGCTCAAGGGAGGTCATCGCCATCGAAGAACAACTTTGAGTTGCTTACCAAGGCAACATAGCGCTAACTTGGTCCAATCTGTCAACCCGGAACAGGCGGCCTGTGGAAATTACAAACAAAAAGGCCAACAAGCTTTTCACGAGCTTACGGCGCAGGCGCAATGACGTAAACTCACGTGCCAGGAGCCTCGTGCGCTTGGGGCGAAATCACTGTTGGGGGGTGCCGGGAAGACGGAACTTAAGCACCTTGCACTCACAAGGGGAAGAAATTAGATTTTAAAACAGGCCACCGAACAGTGAATTAGCCTAGTAGTTTTAACACCAGGTGGATGCAGCGTGTATGCCAACGACTACATTTTAGCCCAGAGATCGCGAGCGCGATACCAGTGTGTGCTGAATCGAAGAACCCTCGTCCACATGCGTCCATTCATACATTTTGCTCCTTTCTGCAGTTGTACCAAAAACAGATGGAAACTTAATTAAACGAGCGGTGTTAGCTGAGGGACAGTGAGAGAGTGTGTGAGAGAGTGTGTGAAAAAGGCATGTTCCAGCAGTTGAAACGCTTGTTGCTTTTGAGAGAGAGAGAGAGAGAGGGATGGAGTGGGTGTTTGGGAGCTTAACGTCCATTCACGACCCGAGTATTGAGAGTCCATTCGGCTATCCGCGACAACGAAATCAAATATTCTCCTAAAAGCACCCCCCTCCTCCTTCTCTCTCTCTCTTTCTCTCTCCCTCTCAGCAACAGCAATATCTGAAAGACTCAAAGAAGACCTTCTGCTCAGAACAAGAATGAACACGAAGCGTAATGTAGAAGTGTTTTCATACACGGAGTAAACGTTTTCATGATTTAGAATAAATGATTTCCATGCATAACTACTGACGCAACACAAAAGCAGAAGGAAGTTCAAACTGTAACCAGACGAGCTGCTGCACTCATTTGCATTCATTTAGATGCACATACTAATGCGGGCGGCATCCCATTCAATTGTAGGTCTGAAAATAGATTCCATCAGAGCGCTGACGTATGCAGTCTTATCAGGAAATATTAATTAAAGTTACGCACCTTTTAATTTAATTAATCCGATAACTGAATGGCCGCAAACGAAACACTGCCCAGTATCAGTGTCTTTCTCTGAACGTGTTCTCTCTCTCTCTGGGGCTGTAACGCCATAACTTCAACCTGTATGACCGCAAACAGACGGACAGGCAACAGACTGTCCATTCATAGTGGACAACAAAAATCAATCGAAATAGTAATACCAATCCTTCGTAACTACTACCTCAGCCGTCCCCCCCCCCCCCCGCACCCCTCCCCCCATCCCCCGCCAAGAAAAAAAACCCCAAACAAACAAAACACAAAAAACCAACAACAAAACAACAACAACAACAACCAACAAAAGACCCACAAAAGCATCATCCCCCCAAACAAAACAACAACAAACAACTCCCCCCCCAAAAAAACAAAACAAAAACAAAACCAACAACAACAAACAAACAAACAAACAAACAAACAAACAAACAAACAAACAAACAAACCAAAAACAACGAAAAAACCCCAAACAAACAACAACAAAAAACCCCAACAAAACAACAAAACCAAACAAACAACAACAACCCCCACAACATTCCCTAAAAGTGCGACTACACCGTAGGAATACCCTGGAGAGCATTGTTAACGTACTACCACTTATGATCAATTCAAAAAACCCGTCGCCTATTGTGTTGTAGTTCTACACAGGAAACCACACAAAACAACAGCACAATGTTTCTGTGGGCCACAAATAGACCTGGTGTGCTAAAATAGAGCTTCAGAACAAACTACTGAACCCATACATACGTCGCGTAGCTAAGGTTCACGTGTATTTTTGGGGGGACGACTGGCGAGAAAGAAATATTTTACGAATCCTGATGCAGGCCTTCCGTAATGAACTAGTGTGTGTTGTTTGTAAACAAACAGGCAAACATTGCGAGGAATGTTTTGCAATGGACCTCTCCACTGCTGTCAATCAAAAGGGTCGAGCCCCCAGAATTCAGCCAATCGCGTCCCGCGGCATAGTGAACACAACACAGGGCATGGTCTGGCAACCTTTTTACCAGACACTGCAACGAGGGATGCACGTGTAGTCTGGTATGACTGAAACACGGAAAGAAAGCAGTAAATCCACTGACGTCATTTGAGGAAAAAGACCATGACGTCAATCTCTTTCATCTTGAAATCACCCCCCTTTTCCCATATAATGACGTCATGGACGTACTGTGTTTTGCCAATACAGGCAGAGTAAAGGAGCGGGGTGGGGTGCGCGCGCGCGCGCGCGTGTGTGTGTGTGTGTGTGTGTGGGGGGGGGGGGTAGGGGTTTAACGTCTTTTTCCACCACATACGGGTGATACCAAAAGACGGGGCAACGATTAAAAAAAAGCCAGTACAAATATTTGGCTCCAGCCGGGATACGAACTCACGACCCGAGCATTAGAAGTACAACGCTCTACCATTCGGCCACCCCGGCTCTGCTGTAAAGGGGCGGTGATTTGGTCTCCTTACTTACCTAGTGGAGTCGTCACACACACACACACACACACACACACACACACACACACACACACACACACACACACACACACACACACACACACACACACACACACACACACTCGTTGTCGATGTTGCAGTTGTAAAACCAAGAAATGCGTCATGCATTATGCGTGATACTTCAAGACGGGGGTGTAATCAAAATAGTAGTGAGTGTCTCCGGTGCTACTCCGCTTCCGCAAACAAGCATCACAAGTTCAGAATATTTCCAAACAGTAGCACAGAGTGTTTTAATTTTCAAATTTGAGCAGCGCCGAGTGCTTCCAACGGACTTCGGATGTCGGCGGAACTGAGAACTGGGGCGTTTTACAACCAGAAAACGGCTTTGACTAAATTTAAAATCAATGTAATTCTTAAATTCCGAAACTTAAATTGCTGAACTGACCCTTCGCACCACGTGACTGTGATGTGTTCATGTCCAGTGTGTGAACGAATGCGTGTGCTTCACGTAAGCGTGCGTGTCGCGTTTAGCTCGCGGCGCTTTGAGCCAAATATTTTGGGATATTTGAACACAACTCATCCTGAAGTACGCGTCTTTAAAGTTTCGTGAAGTGAAATTAGCGTGGCAAAAGGCAGCGTCGAGAACAGCTGGTGCTGGCGTACAGTTTATGCATCACTGGCGGCAGGCCCAAAGGTGTTATACAAGCATCCATGTTATATATAGCACATCTGGTTATTTCAGAAACTTCTTCCGTGAGGTCAGGACTTGGGCCGGTGCGTGTAATGCAACGAATGATCCAGACTATATGCAGACTTGTCGTTAACGATCCCACGATCAATTTCAGCAAAGCGCATCGTAGCCTGGTCGACAACAGTGATTTAACCCTTTGCGGGCGGGAATGAGTCGGCCGCGATAGCTTGAGGGTATCTATCAAAGAGACTGGAAGCTCAGGGGGGAAAAAAAAAAGAGGAAAAAAAAAGCAAAAAAAAAAAAAAAAAAAAAAGAGAGAGAGAGAGAGAGAGAGAAAAAGACCCCCCCCCCCCCAAAAAAAAAGAAAAAAAGAAAAAAAGAAAAAAAAAGAAAAAGCCTATTTTCTCATTAGTAATGGCACACTTTCGAAATTCGTGCAGTGTCGCCATTTGTACAGGATCACCAATTTTACTTTTTGTGTCCCGTATGCATGGTGTGTACTTGTATTCATTCAACGGCCCCATGGGGAGGTGGGGGGGGGGGAGGTTTTTATCTTTAACGTGCATGCGTGAGTACAAAAAGGCAAGACAGACACCACTAACGAATCTGGTGAGGCTAAACCTCCAACCAAATTCCTGTTTAACAGAAGATTCGAACTCCGGACTTCAGGAAGATGCCTCAGCCACTAGGTCATCTTCCCTTGTCTACAGTATGAATCCGACAGCCATATCATACCCCGACGACACCTCGATCAAACCCTCGACAGGCGAAACAAACGACCAGACAAATCTGGAAACATCAGCCGACATGCTAGCAACAGCCCCACAATGCCCCGCGACGGAAGCTGGCGTCCGCGGACAAATCCCACAACAAGGGGAGAGCACCCTAATGGGCTTTTGGCGCGTGCGGTCTGGAAACGAGGCTGCGTGACGGCGACAAACGGGAATGGAACAGATCGATTTTTGGCCGCTAGTCTTGAGACTTAGCGAGTGCTGCTCGCGTCCTTCTGCCACGAGTATCGAGCGACCACACATTGAGGTGGACAGGGACACAGTGTACAGTGATATAAAGATAGCGGCTTTGATGGGGCACAGGCAGCTGTGGCGATGCGAGAGAGAGAGAGACACACACACACAATAATATATACATACATAAACACGTGGTGCTGGAATACACATACTATGCATCACAGAGAGAGAGAGAGAGAGAGAGAGAGAGAGAGAGAGAGATGTCTCAAAACGCACGTAATGAGAAATGGGAGGCGCTGACGGCAAAACAGGAGACTTTAAATTTGACACAATTCCCATGAACTTGCAGCTTCAATTAAAAACTCGGAAGAAATTTTTAAATCAAAGGACAAGTACTCGACTCTCCAAAAACTCGGCCAGAGGAACTCTTCAGAGAAGAAGGCGGTCATTGACTTATCACAGAAGATCATTCACTATCAAAGAAATCCCAGCGGAACCACACTCTTGAAAAACGACAAATTTCTTAGATCCACAGCAGTCGTAAAGTTTCCTAGACATGCAGTTCCGTGTTAAGAATCGTGAATCAAAGGGTAGCTAATCACGGTGGAAGTAATCGAATGAAGCCAAGGACGTCATAGACTGTTTCTCGGACGTAAACACAAGCGCACCTTAAAGTCTGGAAACGTATGCCAAGCATACAACAACGTGCGGAAAACTTTTCATTGGATGTGCTTAATTTGTGCGTCAGGGTGGGTGGGTGGGTGTTTGGGGGTTTAACGTCCTTTTTCACCACATACGGGTGATATCAAAGACGGGGCAACGATGAAAAAGCCAGCACAAATACGTGGCCCCAGCCGGGATTCGAACTCACGACCCGAGAATTAGAAGTTCAACGCTCTGATAGGTCTGAAAGCCAAAAGGGTTTTTTTTAAATTTTTTATAACGAAATTAACTCTTGGCTATTACGGAAGAAACAGTGAATGTGCCTACTGATGATGGGGTGGGGGTGGGGGGAAGCAAAAAAAAGAAAAAGAAAAGGAATGAAGACCTTTAAGTCCGTTTACAATGCTCGACGGAATATGAGTCTGTACGTGAAGCGTCTGTCGTGTTGAGTGCAGTGAAGCGGAACGTTGTCTGGAATTAAGGGTCGATCGCAGGACTATTACTGTCTCAGAGAATCCCGCCCGTGAGAAATGAGCCATTAAAATGATACCAGCTCCATACAAAACCATAAATCATTTGGCCCCGGTCGGAAATTTGACAGGCGGTGTAGTCAGCAAAATACCACGTGTCTCGGTTTGTTGGCCCTCGTTCAGCGCTCGGAAACTGTTAAACACGGCTATTGTAAGACTGCTTGTTGAATAGCAGGGTGGCGGTTTGCACATAAAGTCGCGCTGAGCGGCGGCAGGCTTTCATTGCTTCGTCCTCCAGCCCTGCGGCGCCATGAGCATTTCAGTAGGGATGGATATGTGCAGCGAGGAGGTCTACCATACCTTGGTGAATGGCAGGGTGGCGGTTTGCACATGAAGTAGTGCCGAGCGGTAGCAGGCTTTCACTGCTTCGTCCTCCAGCCCTGCGGCGCCATGAGCACTTCAGTAGGGATGGATATGTGCGGCGAGGACAACCATACCATACCATACCATACCATACCATACCATACCATACCATACCTCCTAAAAACCCATGCAAAACTTGCTATTCCGCTTGAAATCTTCAGATCACTAAGCACCACTTCAAGCCACTATTACGCAATTTTCAGCGGTCTCGGACCTAGCGGGGAAAGCCCAGGCCTTGCGTAAGAGTGGCTTCAAGTGGCAGCTCCTGGTGTGCAGTGGCTTGTTCTTTTCAACAAGTCTTATCACATAGAGGGCAGGGGCTGGTCAGGCTGTCAAGAGTTATCGTGTTCGTGCCCTATCAGTATGGGTGAGAGAATGTTACGCGGCACGCCGTATCACAAAAACGTAACACCAAGGCAGGCAAACGCCCTTGCCGTGTGATACGCTGTGCCGACTGTGATACGTCGGCCAAAACACACTAGCTTGCTGTCTTGGCTTGTACCTTGTATTTAGTTTTAATTGCCAGCGGCACGCGATCAGCGATGTTTTGCACAGCGTACCACCAAAAGCTTCACAGCGTATCACAAAGCTCCGTTACAGTGATCTTTTCTGCACAGCGTATCCCCAAAACCTTCACAGCGTATCACCAAGCTGCGTTACAGCGATCTTTTTTGCACAGCGTATCACCAAAAGCTTCACAGCGTATCACCTAGCGGCGCTACAGCGGTCTGTTCTGCACAGCGTATCACCAAAACCTTCACAGCGTATCACCAAGCTGCGTTACAGTGATCTTTTCTGCACAGCGTATCACCAACCTGAAATGCACTTTTTTTTCTTCAAAATGCCGCAAGTTAACTGCTGACTGCTACTTGTTTAACCATCTTTTATCTTGAGAAGCGTATTTCGTGCGGTGTGGATGCGTTTGAGCACCAAAATCGTCCCCGACTGATCGGCCTCGCGGTAAAATCACATTGAACTCTCTCCGATTTCGTCAGATTATACCCACGTCCCGCCGCTGTTGGACCTTTACCTGCTACCTGTAGGTACGCCAATCTCGTAGAGTGTAATAGATGCTTAGAGTATGCCTTACAGACGTATATATTGTCAGATACAAGGGGAGGGGGGGGGGTGATTGGGGGTTTAACGTCCTTTTCCACCACATAGGGTGATATCATAGACGTGGCAACGATGAAAAAGCCAGTACAAATATTTGGCCCCAGCCGGGATACGAACTCACGACCCGAACATTAGAAGTCCAACGCTCTACAGTATTCGACCACCCCGGCTCCCCTTGTCAGATACAAGCTTGAATATGAAGCTAGTGTGTTTTTACGTACGCATCACAGCCTGCACATCGTATCACAAGAGCGTTTACCCACCCCGAACACTGTTTCTCGCATCATATTGTCAGGCAAAGCATGGCTAAAAGCGACTGATGTCAGGAATGTACGGGGATGAGCCACGAGTTACATACTTACCGCCCCCTTTATCGGGTTCCGTCCAGGTTAAAGGCGATTACTAACGCTTATCTTCCCCGCTCATGGTGCAAAACTGGCGCATGGGCAACGGGAATGTCGAGGCTTCAACGAGCTTTACAAAAAAGAGTCAACAAAAGCATTCGCATTCGAGTCAAGCAAAAGCAGAAGCATTCCAGTCGTCCAGAACTATTGACTCTTAGTTGTCCGAAAAAAGCAGACCCATCTCTTACTACTAAAGAAAGTTGGTAAAAATCTAGATTCAAGGAAAAGGGGATTCAATGGGAAAAACCTCCGCTTTGATAGCATCACACTCGAGTAAATTCCTCCGCGCTCTCGCGTTTTCTTTTTACGCCATAAAAAGGGAGAATGGCAAGGTTTTATTTTCCACGAGGAAGTGGGTAATGAAAGCCAGTTTCTCATGCGGCTAATGCATGTCTCTGAGGACACAAAAACAGACTTGTTAAGCATTAGAGTCAACAAGGCCGCGTGTACTCTTACGTTAAATCAAGTTACGATTTTAAAGAAGAAAATAAAAATGCAGATCAAAACACTGTGTTGTTTATTTTCATTTTCACACCATGATATCCCATGGCGAAGTAAAAACATGCAAAAT
>JACVVK020000239.1:150000-195000 GCA_018292915.2 Batillaria attramentaria
ACGCAGAACCAACAATATTCTGAGAAATGGCACGAACATTATTCTGTGAAACGGAACGCAGAACCAACAATATTCTGAGAAATGGCACGAACATTATTCTGTGAAAACGGCACGCAGAACCAACATTATTGTAAGAAATGGCACACAAAACCAAGATTATTCTGAGAAACGGCACGGAGAACCAACATTATTCTGAGAAATGGCACGCAGAACCAACAATATTCTGAAAAATGGCACCAACATCGTTCTGAGAAATGGCAAATGCGGATGTTGAGCGACTTGCAACAGAGAATTTGAACATGTAGATTTTGAAGTTTATTACTCTTCTTTGTCTTGCAATTCTGTGTTCTAATTTGTCCCTGCATTGACGACGAAGAGAACGAAACACAACAACAGCAACAAAACAGAAACGACAATAACACCACCAACAACAAAACAGACACGACAATAACAACAAAAAGTGCAACTGCATACAGGACGATCGTGGTCACAGTGAGTACAAGAGACAGACGTCGTGACGAATTTGTGACCAGCTAGACTAGGGGATTAACAGTCCAGATGGATGTGTCTCCAATTCCCCCCCCCCCCTCCCCGCACCCTCCCCAATTACTTGTTCATCGCCACCCCAATTATACAGCGCCCGCCACCCCAATTATACACCCATGGCCACCCCAATTATACCCACGATTTACCAAAGGTCAACGCACCATGGTCATGTTGGAATCCCAGACAAACGCTTGAGGCGAGACGGGCAATTAAATGTTCCAGAACACCCACACACCTCCCAGCTCCCCCCCCCCCCACACACACACACTTTTCCTCTACCCATCTTAGACCCAGCAGTGAAATTTTCAACTTATTAAAATGTATGATGCGAGTTACAAGAACTAGAACAGGAGGTGAATGTAGCTTCACTACACAGACTAGAGGAGATAAAATATGAATTAGAAGAGTTCAGAAGCAAAAGAATGGAAGGAGTGGCAGTGAGGTCAAGGGCAACCTGGTTGCTTGAAGGAGAAAAGCCGACAAGATATTTTTGTAACTTAGAAAGTAGAAACTATACAGATAAGGTGATGAGTATAGTTGACAAGGGTAACAATGATATAATTACAAACCAAGAGGATATATTGAAAGAAGTCCAAGGTTTTTATGAATATCTTTACAGTCACCGGGAAGTAGCTGATGTTGATTTGAAGACACTACTGCCGGAGGCGCCTGTTGTGTCTGCAGAGGAAAGTGAGGCAATGGAGGGACCCATAACTTATCACGAAGCAAGGAATGCTTTAAAAGCAATGAGTAATAACAAGAGTCCAGGTTCAGATGGGTATACAGTGGAATTTTATAAATTTTTCTTCATAGACATTGGGATGTTCCTAGTTAGATCTATTAACGAAGGCTTAACAAAGGGTGAGTTATCACAAACACAGAAACAAGGTATCATTACATGTATTCCTAAAGAAGGAAAACCCAAAAAGTATATAAAAAACTGGCGACCTATTTCTTTATTAAATGTCTCGTACAAGATAGCCTCAGCATGCATAGCACACAGAATACAGTCAGTGTTGCCAAACATTATAAACGAAAGTCAGAAAGGGTTTTTGAAAGGGAGATATATTGGGGAGTGTATTAGGCTTTTGTACGATGTTATGATGTACACTGAAAGAGAGCAAATACCTGGCTTAATAGTATCAATAGATTTTGAGAAAGCGTACGACAGTGTCTCTTGGTCCTTCTTACAAAAAAGTCTAGAATTCTTTAATTTTTCCCTCCAAACAATCCAGTGGATAAAAACATTGTATAAAAACGCAAATTCATGTATTCATATAAATGGCCAATACTCTAGTTGGTTCCCCCTACTCCGTGGGTGTCGACAGGGGGATCCAATTTCGGCATATATGTACTTGATAGCCGCAGAGGTACTGTCACTAATGATCAGAAAAAATAAAGACATTGGAGGCATTCGTCTTCGGGACCAGGAGGTACTTCTTAGTCTGTTTGCCGATGACACAACTGTATACCTAGACGGTACCGAGAAATCTTTTATTGAAACCATACGCACACTAGATAACTTTGCTACAATATCGGGGCTCAAGGTTAACAATGAAAAAACACAAATTATGTGGGTAGGTAGTCGTAAAGGGTGTGGGTTCAAGTACATGAGGGACCGAAATTATACATGGGATCCCGGCATCATCCGAGTCTTAGGTATCAGATTTTCAACCAACATGGATCAAATAATACAGCTGAACTATGAAGGTAAACTTGAAGAAATAAAGAAAATTCTTGGTAGGTGGAAGAGGAGACATCTCACCCCATATGGGAAAATCACGGTAATAAAAACACTTGCAATATCAAAATTAACTTATCTATTCATCAACATTCCTGATCCACCCCCACTACTACTAAACAAATTGGAAAAGGAGTTTTATACATTTCTTTGGGATGGAAAATGTGCAAAAATTAAAAAATCAGTAGTGATCAGAACATACAGTGAAGGAGGTCTTCAAATGTGTGACATAAATGCCTACCTGGCATCAATGAAAATAAGCTGGCTACGAAGGTTGGAAGATGACTCGCCTTTTTCAAAACTGATTTCCGTTATGTACCCACCAATAGCTAACATTAGGAAATTAGGAGGGGAATATGCTAATGTTTTGCTTAGCAGAGTCCACAATCCCTTCTGGCAAGACGTTTTCAGGCACTACAGAAAACTAACCTTGAAATGTAGACCGGCAAATGAGAAAGAATTTCCAGGGGTATTTTTCCACTACAATACCCATATAGTAAGAAATAAGACAGTGGTATACATAAAGCAGTGGGTCGATGCTGGTGTGATTCAAGTGAAAGATTTACAAAACGAGGATGGTAGTTTTTATTCATATGATAACTTTATCAAAAAGTATCCCAGTATTAGAGGAACAAACTTTTTAGTGTACCATGGTATAATACATGCCATACAGCAGTATAGACATACACTGGGGTTGGAATTGTCTCCTCCCACAGGAGAAATGAAAAGCATTATATGGACATGTATTTCAAAAGGTAGTAAAATTATACAGATGAAACTTAAGGACAGTCAGTCAGTACCTACAGCTCTCCCCAAGTGGAATAGAAAATATGAGTGAGGGCCTTGACTGGGGAAATATCTTTAAAAAGTGCTATTCATGTACTGGTGACAATCAGATACGTTGGTTTCAACTACGTGTACTACATAGGGTGATCCCAACAAAAAGATATCTACATCTTCGAAAGTTAATTGATTCGTCAACTTGTTCCCTATGTAACCATGAGGAGCAGACAATAGAACATCTCTTCTGGCACTGTGAAACGGTTCAAAAATTTTGGGAGGAGTTTATATCATGGTTACACAATTCATGTAGCCATACAGTAAGATTTGTACTAACAGAGAGACTTGTATTATTTGGAACTTCAGAAAACATTAAAACAGATCAAACTATAGAATTCATTCTTCTGGTGGCCAAATACTTCATATATACATGTAGCCTGAAAACTTCTCCACACGCTGTCCGGCCTATGCCTGTCAGACGTATCTGAGACCGCGGGGTGAGCGGTGGTCTGGGGGTGAGCGGTGGTCTAATAGGTAGCGCGTCGGATATAACCGCTGCGCTACTGAACGGCCGTCACCAACGCCACGGCGATGAAGCGTGGGTTCGAGCCCAGGTCGAGCTTGTGATATGTGACACCGGTTTTTCCTGGCTGCCGGGCTGCTCATCGGGTGTTTCTCTCCGGGTTATCCGGCTTTCCTCCCCCAGCAAAATAGTTTTTAAAAAAGGAAGGATAGGTATTGGGTGGCCCTGCACCGCGGCGACGCGCTTCCCACAGGGAAAGCAGCCCGAATTTCCCGAAAGGGACAATAAAGTAGTAAAAAAAAAAGTATGTGAATCCTTTTTATAAATTTATGTTTAAGTCCAGTTAAACGCTCGCCATGTTGTCTCACACGACGCACGCCCAAGGAAAGAAAATGCACCGAGAATCAGATGTACAAAGTCCGAAGCGAAGCGGACTTTATTACACAATAGCTTAGCGGATTTATTGTCCTTGATTACACTCACTGCCTGTCGTCTGTGTGTGTAAAGCGTCCTGCAGTTACGACTCGTCCACGTAATAAACCCTGGCTGAGAGCCAAACATTTGTTCTGCAGTTTTCCTCGTTTCCCCGTCTTTGATATCCCCCTTACGTGCTGGAATAGGACGTTAATTTCCAAAACAACCAATCACGCAATTAACATCCCGTATAGTTTGATTGACACCGCTGAGAGGGTGTGTAGATATTTCATCTCGCCCTCGGTCAAGGCTCGGGGATCAGACCATCGGACCATCGTCAACAGAGGCAACCCAGCAGGCGACACGTGGCGATGAGAGGCAGGCGAGAGGTCCTCGAGATGCGGAAATTGGGTCAGCTCCGCCTCGAGCCGCCTGTACGGGTCATCAAGGTCACGGAGGAGCGCTGGGTGAACAGTTCGCCCGCAGGAAGGAGACTGTGCTGAAGTGGGGAGGAGGGGGAGGCGGGGGGCACATTCAACCGCCTGACGCTCCGAGAGGCAGCGAGGGTTCGCGATTAGAACATGTGTAGACACAGTTCTTGTTGATTCGGCAGTTTCCCAGGAACACTAGGACGATGTACAAAATCCCCAGGAATACTAGAAGAACACGTTAGTTTCCCAGGAACACTAGGAGAACGTACAAAATCCTCGGGATCACCAGGAAAATGTATTATCAGGAATACTAAGAGAATATACGAGCTACCAACAATGAACACCAATTAAATGTATTAGTTTTCCAGGAACACTACGAGAATGCATGAGCTTCCCATACAAATCAGCAGGATCCCTCGGAACACCAGGACAATGTTCGAGTTTCCCAGGAACATCAAGACAAGTACGAGTTTCCCAGGACAATGTACGAGGTCCCCAGGAACACCAGGACAATGTGCGAGATCAACGAGACTCCCAGGAACACTAGAAGAATGTAGGAAGTTTCCCAGGAAAACCGTAAGAATGTATGTTTCCCAGGAAGACAAGGAACATGTATGCTACTTTCTTAAGAATGAGCGATGTGCTGACCCCGTGACTCATCCGTCTTGTTCTGTAAACACCATTCTTTTTCTGTGACGACATTCGCCAGTCTGCTTGCAGAGAAAATGTCTCCGGAAAGATTAATACATGCACACTCAGAGAAAGACATGGTAAACTGCTCTGACAACACACACACACACACACACACCACACACACACACACACACACTCCACCAGTTCCGATCTGATCAACCAGACAATCCTCGTTGACTCTACCGATCGCGTTGTCCCCACGTACTTGCTCAAATTGCAGTGAATCTCCTCTTCACGTCACGAGAAGGAGCGCATTACGACGGCCACGGCCAAGTCCGTCTGCAACTGTCGCCCCGGACTTGCGACAAGCGTATTAACATTTCTCAGGTGCCAGTGGAGGACATCTTAGTCTGGCTGATCCATGTCCCGTCAGCTCTCTCTCTCTCTCTCTCTCTGGCTTCTCCTCTCACTGCTGTCTGTGCCAGAAATCAGCCGTCTTGATTGTGGGCTGTCTGATGACCGCTATTTGGTTGTTGCTGTCCTTTGTCTCTTTCAATCTACCTGTCATTCCGAATTTTTTTTTTAATAGAAAAGATTTATCATCCCTTTCGGGAAATTAGGTTTGCTTTTCCCGGGGGGAAAGTGTGTCGCCACTGTGCAGCGCCACCGACCTGCATGTACCTTTTTTTTTATTTTTATTATAAATTTTGCTGGTTGAGGACAGCTGGAGAAAGCGGAGATAAATCAGTATAACGTATCTAAGTTCCACCTTTGGTCGAGTCCACACCACCGTTACAGCACTGATCAAAAACATTACAGTCAGATGCACTATGTATTGAGTCAATGTGTCCCCCCCCCCCCCTCCCGCCTGGCTGGCTGTTTTGTCTCACTGTAGGAAGGAGAAGGTTGGGGGGGGGGAGGGGGTAGCTTGGGTGGCTGAACAGTGGTCTTTCGATCGCACAGGGTCAACTTCTGGGCGAGTCTGTTTCTAATCACCGATCTTTGAAATAACCTTCACGGGTTACAGAAGACGTGAAATCCCTGAGGCAACACCCCTCCCACCCACGCACCCCACCCCTGACAAACCCCATCCACCCTGACAAAAATTATCCTTGGACAAATACGGCATACATACACACAAAGAAGCACAGGTCCTGTGCCTTCCCCTTGCCGGCGTATCCCGAGCAAACGATCAGTGTACCATACAGACAAGTTTGTCTAGCCAGGCTTGCACAGGGCTGTCCTTCTTGTATTGATTGCACGTCAATCCCGCTTTCCTTCTCATTCACGCTGACCCGGGGGAGAAGCGCTGTAGCCTAAAATGAGCAGAGACTAACTACACATCGGAGGGGAAAAGAAGAACAAGAAAAATCGAACCTTGTGCCGCGGCCAGGCTCGTTGAGAATTCGCAAAAGCTTTTTTTTTTTTTTTTTTTTTTTTTTTTACTTCTGGCAGAAAGGAAAAGGGACGGCTGGGTCTAGTTATGAGTAAATTCATAGCTTCGCTTAGAAATGATCTGATACACGTATCTTGTGAATTTGAATGGGATTTTTTTTCTAAAAACCAAACAAAAAACCAACCACACAAAAAAAAAAAAAAAACCAAACAAAAAAACAAAAACAAAAAAAAAACAAAAACCAAACAAACAAAAAACTTCTGACAGAAAAGGAAAGGGATGGTTGTTTCTGGTAAATTCCCCATAGCTTCTTTAGAAACAAATCTGATACTCGTATAGATCTTACAAACAATATTTATTTGATACCAGCTGATTTACCCGGCTTTGCCCGGACGTATGATGTGATTATGTGCAGCTAGTGCTTTCTGGTCTCCCTGTTTGGCGATACGTGATGGAAAAGGACGTGCAACTCCGATATTTCGAGATGTTTCCCCACCACTGTTTTCGGGGGTAACCCTGAGTACAGGTAGCTAGGGCTGATTACGCGTTTTCTGATCTTCCAGTTTGGCGCTTTGGTTTTGGTGGAAAAGGACGTTTTCTGATCTTCCAGTTTGGCGATTTGGTTTTGGTGGAAAAGGACGTTTTCAGATCTTCCAGTCTGGCGATTTGGTTTTGGTGGAAAAGGACGTTTAACTCCGATTTTCCGAGATTTCTTCCCGCCATAATGTTTTCGGGGTCCCCCTGAGTACAACCGCCAATTTTGATCGGAGCTTAACGTCCTTTTCCACCGGTATTGAGAAACAGGAAGACCAGGAAACGCAATTTAAACCACTCGCCTGCTGCTGTTTGGAAACATTATGTCCTGGCAGTGCTACTTTTCAAGCGGATTAGCACTCCCGTCCGTTTTGACTACACGCCGTGTACCAACCATGCCGCCAAAACTCTACTGGCTCTTGAAGCATCCTTCAGCAATTTTTCTGTAAAATCAGTAACGATGCGATGGTCAGTTCGGTCACGGCGCCAACGGGAGTCTGAAATGAGTGTGACCTTGACATTGACTGGAGGTCACTCAAACAGGCATTCGTACCAACTATCAGTGCAGAAAAGGGGTATGGGTCTGCCGAAGTTTTGACTTCCGAAATTTTCATCTAATCCCTATGACCTCCGCAACTGAGGACAAGGTCACCAAAACCGCACACATGAAAGCTTTTCATGTGCTAAACATTTGTGCTAAACTTGGGTTGCCTGCTGTAAGTGGTTGCTCAGAAACAGAGAAAATATGAGTTTTTTTTTTTTTTAAATCCTGACCCTGTTACCTTGACCTTCCAGAAGGGTCATTCAAAATGATATGTTTGGGTCGTCCTTGTCATCAACTACCATAGTGCTAAGTCTGGTGTTTCTGCTGTTTATAGTTCCTGAAAAAAGCCAAAATTCATGTTTTGTCACAGACATGCGACAGACAAACGCCCGACGGGAGGGCTGTAACACACACACGTGAGTCAAACACACGTGAATCACGTAAGTTTAGCAGGAGTTACGATGACCTGCAACATTCGCGTTGCACGTGTACTCAGGAACAGCCGCAGTTCTCATCCACTGGGATAAGGTCACAAATTGCGCGTGGGGTGAAGTTTTTCCAGTGTGCTAGTTTGTAGTGATTTTTTGTTGTCACGAAAAAGCGCGATTTTCGTGATTTTTATAAGTAGTAGGGCAAGGTGCATGCCAGGGGGTAGCAGTTAGTTAGTTAGTTAGTTATTTGGGGCTTTACGCCGCGCATCCAGGGGGTAGCAAGAGGAGTCAAGCTGCCAGTAAAGTAGACTAACATTACTCCAGTGAAGCGTGAGCGGAAAGGAGACATTCATTTTTTTTACCCTCGGTCGGGTACGTGAACTTGAATGGTCTGTGCATGGTAA
Organism: Batillaria attramentaria; assembly: GCA_018292915.2. Classification (NCBI taxonomy): domain Eukaryota; kingdom Metazoa; phylum Mollusca; class Gastropoda; family Batillariidae; genus Batillaria; species Batillaria attramentaria. Next base: position 158,378 of record JACVVK020000239.1, read on the forward strand.
TTTCTGTTCTAGATTGAAGCATTTTTTAGGGGGTGACGGAGGATAATAGGAAATATACAGGCATTTTGAAGCATCGTGCAATTGCATTCTTTGACCACATGTGCCACAGAAGCCACATTCTAACAAACTCATGCCCACCATGCAAGCCAGGACAGCTTTGAGGAGATGTAACTTCCAAAATCATACCCAACCATTTTCTTTCAGACCTCCAGAGGGACACCTCTTAATCAATGTTTCCCCTTCTTGGGGCCAGTGAAAGGCAGCGAGAGCGGAGTACACTTTCCCAAAATGTGACGATAAATATCGACAGGGCTGGACAGAACGTCGGCTAATATCACTAATATCCCTGCGTCCCCGTTTGAGGGCGGCGGGGAAAATGTGTACGGTCGATGAGTAGGGCTGGCAAAATGTCTACCGAGGGTTGGCCAAAAGAAACCCAGACAGCAAGTCCCTTGGATGACGTAACAATTACGTCACCGACCTTGACTAGGCAGATCATGTCACGCGTGATTTCTGAATGTCGTGATTCACAGGAGGGAAAAGAAATGGTTGGAGAGAGAAGGTAAAAAGTAGATAAGGAATGGGATGAACATCTTATTCCATGTCCTGTAGGAGAGGAAATAATGTCTTGGAACACGCACGCACACACGCACGCACGCACGCACACACAGAGACACAGACAGAGGTAGCATTTCTCATTCCCAGCCCACACCCCTTCCAACCCTTACCCCTCCAGAGAGAGAGAGAGAGAGAGAGAGAGTCCTAATACGTTAGTGTCATTAAATCAAATTTCCGTGAAAATAGATTCTTGAAACGTTTTCCTTTCTTTTTACATATCTCTGACAATCACCCTTGTGGAGGTAGAAGGACGTTAAACTCAAAAGCACGCCCCCCCCCCCCCACCCCCGCCCTCTCCCTCACATGAGCACACTACAACTGTTGTGCTCTCACTACAATACGTAGGCCTACCACTGACTCCACAACCATCACACGAAGCTCAATGAGTGATCACCAGATCAGAAGACAGACGGTGTCCAACGCGGGACCGTGAGTACAGTTCATCCGCTAGTTACCGACCAGAAGTCACAGCCGCCCCGGACCGACCCGACAAATAACGACCACTCTGATCGATGCTGCGTGACCAGCTGGAGGTCAATACACGGTTCTTTCCCCGAGCGGAAGCGCGTCACACACACCGAGTGCCACGTGGCAGGAAGTGCACACTACGGGACAGAATGTTCAGGAAATGAAAGAAATAATGCGAAGGGTCGAGTTTTACAGTGACGTGGATACTGATACGGTGTTAGGATGCAGATTGCCAGATCATCTTCCTGACTTGCCATACATTACCATTATAAATCATGACAAACCAGCATATTTAGCATGAATTTCTGGGGAAACTGCACCGCTGAGACGGACCATCGGAGAAGCTCAGAATGTCACAGCCTTACCTTAGATGACACCTGCATGTAAAAAGCGGGCAGTACACATTTTGAGCAAACGGAAGAGACAGTTTTCATGGACACTTTAGGGTGGGTGAATGGGTGTTTGGGGGTTTAACGTCCTTTTCCACCACATACGGGTGATATTAAAGACGGGGCAACGATGAAAAAGTCAGCACAAATATTTGGCCCCAGTCGGGATACAAACTCACGACCCGAGCATTAGAAGTCCAATGCTCTACCATTCGGCCACCCCGGCTCCCTTGGCATTTTAGGGAAAACCAACCACAATATTAGTATCATGGAAGAGGTACCACTCCATCCACCGTAGTCTTCAAGATCACGGGGGTGTGGGGGGAGGGGAAGTGGGGGAGGGGGGGTTGCTATATGCCGCTTCAAAAGTTTGGACAACGCGTTTTCTCATTTAAAGCTGTTAATGAGCATAGAAACGTGTTTAGGTTATAGTAACGTATAACCACATGTCGGTTTCTGGTTGGTAAACGGCCCCTTTCAATCGTTCCAACCTACAACTGAAAATCCAAAGCGTTTTTCCGGTGGTATGGCGTTTTTAATTTGGAAAAACGCGGTGCTATGCGTGGGAACCCGCTGATTGACGGTGCAACGATTTGGAGCGACATGGCACCGGAAAAACGCCCGCCCCGTGCGGATGGTGCCATCGGGGAAAGGCAGTGGTAGACGGTCAAATCTGACGAGAAAATGTCACTGCCAGCCAACCAACATCGGAACAGTGGTGTCAAGATCGGAACTGAAGAGATTTGCTGGGAAGGGGGGCAAACGGCCAAGCGTGTCGTAACGATACGGTTGTTGAGATGTTACTAGCCATGTTTAGTAGGACTTCGTAAGGACTTTGCTGCGTAGCGTAACCAATTTACATGTAAACTACGGACGGTAGGGGTACCAGTAGCCAATCGCAGCGCGTTAGCCGCCCGCGGCCTCCGCCTTGTGAGCCTAATTTGCATGTAAATAAATCTGCTCAGCGAAGTCCTCCATACGAAGTCCTACTGAACATGCCTACTGTCGGAAGAGACTTTCGTCAAGTGATTTAACAGCCGAGACTGATTTTGAAATCCACGTACTATATCGTTCGCGAGAAAGAGACCAGAAATCTTAGCATTAGATCTCTCCTAAAAGCAGCCAAAGCCAAAGCAAATTTCGTTACTGACGTTGTGGTTGGTTTTGTCAACCTATCCAACAATCACACCGTTAGTAGCTCCGCCCCTTGGGACACGTCACGACACGTCACCGAGTTGCCATGTGACGTACGCTACAACCATACGATGGCCACGTTTCCGCCGTTTCACTTTTAATTGACACCGCAGTCCGCGCCCCAGACCAGGTCGAGGTTTGAATAACAAGCTGCGCGTACCGGGAAAACAAATCGTGTCTGTTTATCATGGCAGCCGGATAACGGGGATCAGCCAAGATGGCGGTGTGTTTCCGGTGCAACTACGATGTCAAAGGTTTAACGCCGATGACTCAAGTAAAGACATGTGTTTGAAATATGAGCCTGCGCATGCATTTGAATTGTAGTGGTGCATTAGTAAAAGTCGCTTTCTGGTTGAGAAACAGTTTATTTCTGTCACACCGACAACCCGAAGACCGTGTTTCTGGTGCTGTCCACATTTGAACATGGAAGCACTCGGTGCTACTGTACATTCATGTCACTAGACACACCACACAAAGAAAGTAACAATATTAAATCTTGCCAAAGAGGTTTGCCATAAAGTTAGGGCTAACCTCTTTGGAGTTACTCACAGACTCGCCATCACAATTAACAGCATAATAAAATAAGACAGGAATAATATAGTGCGCACACACCGTGAAACACACACACACACACACACACACACACACACACACACACACACACACCGTGAAACACACACACACACACACACACACACACACACACACACACACACACACCATGTGTGTGCGCGTGTGAATAGTCTCGGAGACGACCCTGGAGAGATAACCGAGATGGGGATGGGCCGCGTATGGGCTTTTCCGAGCGCAGACACAGCATCTTGAACCGAACTAAACTAAATCGAACCAAACCGTGAGAAAATGTTTGAATCCTAGTAACATCGGAAACACTTTCCGCCATATTGACTAAACCCTCAGTCGAGACTGAACGAAGCCCCAGCCGCTGGATGATTATGACAAAACGCGTGGCTTGTAACCCAGTTCGTGAGTCCCACGACGATAATTCATGGCGAGAGGAATGTGTCCCAGCGCCGTGCGGCCCGCGGATGAATCTGATCTGACGCGAGCCACATCGGGCGCTATCACCAATCACAGAGGACCGGGCCACAGTCGCCCGGTAGATAATTCTGATTGTTACACTCCACATACACCGCACGGTTCTGGGATCAGGGCACGGCTCGTCAGTCACACACATCTGGTGGTGTTGTATACTGATGCCTTCCGTTCATACAAGGTCGTCAGTGAGCTCGGTTTCCAGTTGGAAGCCAAACATTTGTGCCCCATTGCCTTTTTTCTCGTTGTCCAGCCGCTGACATCACCCATGGAGGGGGGAAAAGGCCCATTAACATCAAGTCAGATTCTCTAATACTTTTCTAACGTAGCTGTCTGCTGCTCACACCTTCTTCGGATTTGGACAGGGGATTTGGTCTAGTGGTTAAGGCATCCGACTTCGGATCCTGACCTGCCTAGTTCGAGTCCACGGTGGGCAGGAATATGGCGGGATTTTTCCTTACCATATCGAGTCAAATTCATATGCAGACTCGTTTACGGTGCCTGTCTCGCCTCCGTATGCACACGCACGCACACATATCACGTGTGTACGCTAAAAATCCTACGTTCATCTTTCAAAGAAGAGTAGGCTGTGGCCGGTAGCGTGGAAAAACAGAAATACTGTCACACGCACCAGAGTGAATAGCAGGGTGGAGGTTTGCACATAAAGTAGCGCTTAGCGGCAGCAGGCATTCACTGCTTCGTCCCTCCAGCCCTGCGGCGCCATGAGCATTTCAGTAGCGATGGATATCTGTGCCGAGGAGAAGTCTGCCATACCATACTTTCTCATATTTCTCTATCTCTAACAAACTTCATCTAATTTATGGGTATCAATATTTTCGTCATCACTCACGTTTTTATCATTCACAGTCAGCTCTAACGTTCTGAAGTCTTTCTCATGTTTACTCACGCTTTTCTGGCGTGTCCCTCTCACGTCTTCCTAATTTTTTTGTTGTTGTTGTTGTTGTGAGTTAATTTGTTCTAACCTCTCTTTCACATACGCCTTCACAACGTTGTCTTGGTAACGTGCCTCACTCACATCTTTCTCACTCACGTTTTCTAACGTTTCTCCCGCTCACGTTTTCGAACGTTTCTTCCTCTTACGCCTTTCAAATATATCTGCGCACCTACCTCCCACCCACTCCATTCTCACGTTTTTCTCACTCCCAACGTGACCTTCTAGTTTTACTCCCTGATCTGTTTCAAATGAGATCTGTCACCTACGCCTCACGAATTTCTGAGGTGTGCAAAAAAAACCGGCGGAATCTTCGAGAGATACTAAGGAATCGTTCGTCTTCACCCCGACGACTCGCCATCGTGAACTTACCAACACTGACCTCGGTAACAGTGACAGGTGAGAAAAAGCCAAGCCTCCCCCCTCCCCCCCCCCCCACAGAGAGAGAGAGAGAGAGAGAGAGAGAGAGAGAACTTTATTCTCTGATTTTACACACAATACCGTGCAAAAGAGAATACTTCAGTATGGACACAATCAGGTTACCACGGCACCTCGGCACAGACGCGACGTCCGCTTGCAATCAAAGCATACATAACTAAATCAGCATATTATAGAGCTTTTAAATAACCACACACACACACACACACACACACACACACACACACACACACACACACACACACACACACACACATCTGCTCGCAGTTAGAGGACACGGTGCGGGCTTGACACAGAGAGCGAGCCAGCCCTACAGCCGAAAACAAGAAAATAAGCTTCGAGTGCCGACTTCGACCCATTCCAGTTTGGAGCGTAATAAGTCAGAGCGAGCGGGGACTCCGGACTTCGATCCTCTCTGGTTTTCCAGGGTAATAAGCCAGAGGGGAGGTAGGAAATGCCGATCTTGTGACGAGAGTAAAAATGCAAGCAGCTCATGGACCGGGGATCAGCTGGGGCCAGCCCAAATACACGGGGGTTAATGGAAATGGCGGAGAGTGATTCCGGTGATACTACGATTCAAACGTTTTCGCTGGGGTTCGGTCAAGATGGCGGAAAATGCTCCTGGTGCTAGTATAATTCAAACGTTCTCACGATGGTTGTTCTCAGATGAAGTCATCTCTCCAGCGCATCACTTCTAATTCACCATCTGCACTTTGTTTTTAACTATCTCTGTCTCAAGAACTTCTCCCTAAACTCCGCGAGCACTCAGTTAGGGTGGAGTTAGGGTGGAGTTTGGATGGAGTTTGGGTGGAGTTAGGGTGGAGTTTGGGTGGAGTTTGGGTGGAGTTAGGGTAGAGTTTGGGTGGAGTTTGGGTGGAGTTAGGGTGGAGTTTGGGTGGAGTTAGGGTAGAGTTAGGGTGGAGTTTGGGTGGAGTTTGGGTGGAGTTTGGGTGGAGTTAGGGTAGAGTTAGGGTGGCGTTTGGGTGGAGTTAGGGTGGCGTTTGGGTGGAGTTTGGGTGGAGCTTGGTTGGAGTTAGGGTGGAGTTAGGTGGAGCCGCGCGTTATACCATCTTCATCAAATAATTATCATCATCATAATAATCATCAACATGTGTGATATAATCATAAGCATGCGTCCATCTTTACACTGTAGTGAGGTATTAAGGCATCTATATTCGTAACGCCGCCGAGATGGAAAACTGCTGCTTCCAAAGCTGTAGGTTTGCCAGATAGACGAATGCTTCATTTCGCCATCGTGACCGTTTTCGTGAAATTAAGGCTTGTAATATTAGAGAAATTATTATTACGTTGGACTTGAGATCTGGAGGTCCCGTCTTGGAATTTCTACAGAGCAAACATTTCTACAGGTTTCTTCCGGTGTTCACACTTTTGAAATCACGCTCGCAGTGGACAAAAGCCGTTAACAGTCAAAACATTCACCCATCCTTTTGAATCATAGTTGCACTGGAAACACTCCACCATATTCACTATTAATCCCCGGGGTCCGGCTTCCATTATTAAAAACAAATCCTCAACAACAACAACAACATCAACAACAACAACACGATTTTGCTTTGTCGGTACGCGAAACCGTCATCGCAACTTTCGATTCTTAACACCACAGAACATCTTTCGCCATTTCGACTGACCGCCCCGGGAACTGAGACCAGGCGAAATACTGAACGATTGGCAGTGTGTGTGAGTCGATGCTGACATAACACACGCGCCTGAAGGCTAGATATGGAAAATGGAAGGGGGGGAGGGGAAGGAGGAGGAGGGGGGGGGGGAGGCTACTGCAATCTTCAGTTCCATACAGCATGCAGCACATCCGACCGGCCTGCATTGACGTATTCTGGCACCCCAGGGGAAAGAGCTTCAGTGAGTTTGCAATGTGGCAGTATCTTTGATCGTGAGAAAAACGCGGGAAGAATCTTATAAATAACGTAACATCAGTGAGGTCAAAGCGTTTCAGGAAGGGTGTGCGAAGGGCTAGTGAATGGCAGACATACTGTATATGAAAACGGGTGCGTCACATTGAGGGGAAAACAAAACAAGACACACACACACACACACACACACACACACACACACACCACACACACACACACACACACCCAAAACAACAACAGCAACAACAACAAACACAAATCTAAAGACCCCAAATCAATCCCCCCCTCCCCCCTGCCCTCCTCCAAAGAAAAGAAGAAATGCGACGAATAGATGAATATATTTAGCAAAATAAAAACAAACAACCCCAAAACAACACACACACACACACACACACACACACACACACACACACACAGTGACACACACACACACACACACACACACACACACACACACACACACACACACACACACACACACACACACGCACCCCACGACATAAAGATCTATTGAATTGGATTGAATGACGCAACAAGGCCACCCAATACCACGTCTGCCACGGCAAAGCGCCGGGTCTGTCTAATCTCATAGCACGGGCCATTGACTCCGGCGCTAAACACTGGAACACCACTTTTGATCTGAATTCGAGTCACTACAGTTCGATGTAAAACGATCTAGCAATGGGAGCTCATTGTCGTAAACGTAATGACGAAACAATGTAAACTACGTCAACCAGAACTGATGAAGACAAATTACGCAATTTCACATCTCTTCTTACAAAGTACTTTCAACCTACATGGAGAAACTAGCTTCTCAAGTGCTTCAACTAACTCACTTGACTCCTCACAGTACATAGATCTAGATCTACGTTGGAGTTTCCTATCCGTTTCCATTCTGTGTAGTCCTTTCTGAATCGTAACAATTTGGCTGCCAGACACATTATTTCACAGTGACGGCGGTACCAGACAGCCTGATGAATGTGCTAACGTAACTTTTTCAGACACAGTCACGTTCAATACCAGAAAGCGATTACCATCTAAACTTCAGACATCCGACATTTCTCCTTCCGTCTCTTGCACCAACCACAGAAAGCAGAAAAGGGAAGGTACCAGTGGGTATTTGGAGGTGCACCGTCTTTGTTTACCGCGAGTTAAAAGACACGGGCATTGTAAAATAAAACCTGTACAAATTATGGCCTTGCCGGGATTCAAACGAGAAAGATCATGAGAAGAATAAGACGACGACGACGACGATGATGATGATGATGATGACGATGAGGACGAAGAGAAGGACGACGACGCCATGCTGAAGAAGAAGAAGAAGAAGAAGACGATGATGATTATGATTATGCTGGAGGTGACGGCGAGATGATGTTATTGATAGAGAAAAAGACGAAGATGACAATGACGACGACGACGATGATGATGATGAAGAAGAAGGGTGATGATGAAGGTGACGGCAAGATGACACGAACAAGAAGATGACGACGATGATGACGACGAGATAATAACGGCCAAATAATGATAATTAAGAAATGAAGAATAAGAAGAAAAAGAAAATAAATGACGATAACAACGACGACGATGCAAGAAAAAGACGATAATGATGAAAAAAGAAGCACAATAAGAGGAATAACAAGAAGAAAATGCAGAAAGAATGTGGCCAAGAAAGAGAAGTCAGGTCCAGTATACAACGTAAAGAAAAAGTGAAGTATGGCTTCAACTTTTGTTCCAAGCGCTGTCAGCGAAGCTAGCTGCGAGAATTTCCACACTGAACGTAACTGTCATCAGGCAGTTCGCTGCCGACCTTGCAGCCAGTGTGAGCGTAATTCACTACATTAGGAACTGACAAGTGAAAGACATCGCAAAACGCACTCCACCCAGTTCTGGAACCTTCCTTGGCACACGTTTCAACGGTTATTTATACCAAAAAGCTTTCTGAGAAATTAGGAAGATTGAAATCACGTGGTGTTCCTCGGCAGTCATTCAGCTGCAAAGCATCTGCTGGATGGAAAGAAAATGTGTACATAACCCTCCCGTTTCCGCTTGAAAGTTTAGCACTGGCACACGTCTTCGGAACCACAATGCATTTCAGTGGACAAGTGTGAGGGCCGCATAGTATTCAGACGTTTTACGACTTGTTCTCAAACAAGTAGAAAAAGTAAGCATGGAACAAATATAACAAATAAATAAACAAATATAATGTCGTGTAATAACTTCAGTTTCCGCTCTAACGTTTACCACTAACATACCTTTTCCAAAATACAATGCGCTTGGCTTAAAGATCTAAGCTCCCAACAAAAAGCTTTCCGAAGTGCGAAAATTTTTTTACAGAGTCGACCGTACAAGCACAGTCAACTCTGTCACAGTTGCAGAGTTTTTCGTGATTTTTGGTAGGGCAAGGTGCATGCCAGGGGGGCGCAACAGGAGGCAAGCTGCCAGTGAAGCTGGGACCTTTTGCGCACGAGAGAGGCAATGGTGATGCGAGTGGATTTCGGTGAAGTAGCTTTCTGCCCTAAACAGAAAGTAAACTAGCATGACTCCAGTGAGACCTGAGCGGAGAGGAGACATTCAATTGTTTTTAAACTCCTGTCAGGTACGTGCCCTTGAATGGTCTGTGCATGGTAATTTTGCTTATAGATTGAAGCATTCTTTAGGGGTGACTATTCTCCGTGTTCCAAACGTCAGAACCAAGTCATTTGGAGAGCGATCTTTCCTGTACCAAGGACCAGCCCTTTGGAATACACTTCCTCATAACATCAGACACACAGAGTCAGTCCGCAGCTTTAAAACGTCCATTAAAACACACCTGTTTTTATCACAGTAACAATGATGAGTGAATAGCGGACACTGTGTGTGTGTGTGTGTGTGTGTGTGTGTGTGTGTGTGTGTGTGTGTGTGTGTGTGTGTTCTTTTAGCTGTTTTAGTGCTTTTTATCTTCTAGTAGCTTTTTAGTTTCTTTTAGTTATTTTTACCTTCTCTGTAAGCGCTTAGAGCTCACAGAGAATAAGCGCAAATAAATATTCATTATTATTATTATTATTAGGCCTGAGGCTAAAAAAGGAATATACAGGCATTATGAGGTGTGCATCGGTAGCATTACTAGCAATACAGATTTTCACCAACTCTATTTTCACGCCCAAATTACAAATAGTGAGTATCCAGCCAGGTGACCGGAAGTGTGCGGTGTTGTATCCGAGTAACCGTCTCAAACCACGAGGTCGCTACAAACCAAAACGCAGGCAATCCAAACACGTACCTGACCATTTCGCAGGGTCAAAGGACGACCGAACAGTCACCTCTAGGCTCTCGTCCACGTTTCCTCGTGTTGTCTCGCGAGACTTCGGAAACGTAGTTCAGCAGATTAGCCACACACCACGGGACGACCACACTGAGCGGGCCTAGTATCACCCAGCGGACCTACCGCCCCTTGGCAATTACAGAAAATTGACTCACGTGCACGACCTGTTGGGAAGCGCAGCTAATATCTTGGGCCAGCGAAACAAATGTATTGATATTCACTACTTCTTGCGAGGGCCGCCACAAAAGTCTAATAAACTGAGAGGGAGGGACCGGCCAATCAATCAAGGGAAGCAACAACTCCGCCGCAGAAGTAAGGGGGGAGAGAGAACAAAATGGATTGGTAGACGGCCTAAAGGTCTCGACGTCATCTAGCAGGAAGACACGCTTACCGGATAGTGAGGGGTCAAGGTCAAATCGGGGTGTATCATGCGACACTGGCTGTTAGTCTAGGAAGTTACTGTCTGACGGAGTTAATGAACCTGACAACATCTAACTGTTTGATCGTTTGTGTAGTGTCCATCAAAGTTTGTGCTTTTTCCAGTTTGTGTCTCACTTGTAACGGCGGGTATCGCAACAAGAGAGGGGATTTGGTCCCGTGGTGAAGGTATGTGACTTCGGATCTTGAGCTAGACGGTTTAAATCCCTGGTAGGCAGGAATTTTGTTGGAGGTTTCCTTTATTCCAAATCGAGTCCAAAAATACGTGCAGACCCGTTCACGGTGCCTGTCTCGGCCTCGTGAAAAACACACACACACACAACACACACACACACACACACACACACACACACACACACACACTATCAAATGTGCACGTTATAAAGGCGCTGCACTACGGCGACGCGCTTCCCCCAGAGGGCGGAACTCGAATTTCTAAGCAATGGGATAAAAAAAATCCTATCAATAAATAATAATGATAAATAATAAATCACAGTTATACAGCTCAATTCTCGAAAATACGTCATTCACCCATCACAGAACAGAACACATGCAAAAACACATATCCATAGTATAGAGTCAACGTCGAGTGAGCGCGTCGCGCGTCCTGTACGAGAGAGAGAGATGCACACCAATACGGCGCAGTCGCAAATTAATGAAATGGACACCATTTCAAATGGTCAGTGACCTCTGCTGCACTGCCAGAAAAATGGCCATTGGTCACATGAAAGCGAAAAGACATGGTATTGTTGGACTGCAAATCTAATAAATTAGGTTCGTGGTATGTTCACACACACACACACACACACACACACACACACACACACACACACACACACACACACACACACACACACACACACAGACCGCGCTATCTAGAGTGCAAGACAGGCTGGGTGGAAGCAGGCTGTCAAAACCTGACTCCTTAGTATTGATTTTATCACACCAGGCAGGGGGAGGCAGGGAGGGAGAGAGGACGGGAGCCTGGCCGTGGTAGACGGATTACAGGGGACACGCCACAGTCACGCCACGGCATAACTACACCACCACACTGTACAACGCCACATAATGGCCACTACCTCTACCATCCGACAAACAAACAAAGAAGCAAGCCCACAACCCCTATCCACAACCCCTAATATATAAACAACAACGACAAACAAACAAAAAAAAAAAACAAAAAAACAAAACGCAAACACACAATAAAGGTGAAAACCATAGGTAACCTCGTAACTATCCCCCCCCCCCCCCACACACACACACAAAAGGATACAACCCCAAAACAAACAAACAAACTAACAAACAAACAAACAAGCCCACCACCCCTACAAACCCCGACAAACAACAACAAAATAAACAACATGAACAGGAACAAAAACACGTAAATACAACCAACAAGAATGAAAAATATGAACAACAACGCCCCCCCCCCCCCCCAAAAAAAAAAAAAAAAAAAAAAAAAACAACCAAAAAAACCCCAAAAAAACAAACAAACAAAAACAAAAAAAACCCCAAACACATGATAAAGGTGAAAACCATAGGAAACCTCGTAACTACCCCCTCCCCCCCCCCCCCCACAAGCATACAATCCCAAAACAAACAAACAAACAAACAACAACAATATACCAACAAAAGACAAAACAACATAAATAAAACAATACAAAACAACCACCCTACCGAAAAAAGCATGTGCAAATGTAAGTTTTGTAACTCAAACGCAGTGTCCCGTCTGGATTTTTTTTTCTTTTTTTTTCTTTTTTTTTTGGGGGGGGGGGGGGTCCAAACAATTGATTTTATTGATTTGATTTGAAGAAACAAGCAACCAGCGAACTAATCAACCAAACAGCCAACCGACCGAACAAAGAAAAACAGAACAATCACAAAAAAAACAAACAAAGAAAATCGCACACAAAGAAAAAAAAGAAGAAGAAGAAGAAAGAAACTCCAACTCAATAAAAGCGAAGACATTTCATGAGGAAAAAAAAAAAACTGCATCAAACAAAAACGTTCCCCATGATAAAAGCTCCATGGCGGTAACCTCCACATTCAGCCCGCCTCGTCCGCACCAAGACACGCACTCCACCAACCCCCACAGCCTGAAGCCGTGATTGTGAAATGGGACACGTGCAACTCGCTCGCTCTGCAGGAACATCGGTATTGAAATTCAAGTAAAGGACAGCGGTCTAATTTCGGACCCGGTCACTGCAGCGACAAGAAAAGGAACATCTGTTCTCTGTCCAGAGAAATCTGCGCCAGATTACGACTGATTTCTCACGCTCGACTTGTGTCAGTCATTAACAAAACATGACGGCGTGAGTGGAGTTTTCTTTGTACAGCTGTTGCCACATCATTAGCAAACACTGCGCACTGATTCTTTGCTGGAGTAACTTATAACAGTTAACAATGGCCGCGAGGGGCGTGTGTGTGTGTGTGTGTGTGTGTGTGTGTGTGTGTGGAGTGGTGGTGGTAGCCCCCCCCCCCCAAAAAAAAAACAAAAAACTGTCGACTGAACGACTGTCCAAATCCACAGAAAGTAATTCCTATTTTGAGGCAGTGCGTCCTCTGTCCACTGTCAGGGTGATCCCATTTGAAAGACAGGGGCACTGGAAAAACCATATGTACGAAGTTTGGCCCTGTTGGGAGGCGAAAAACACCTTCTGATCTCGAGCCAAGTCAAGTCTAGTTATTTTTATCCCCACCCTCTGGGAGTATAGTGTGAGAGAGAGAGAGAGAGAGAGAGAGAGAGAGAGAGAGAAAGAGAGAGAGAGGGAAAAAGGAGGAGAAAATTGAATTACACTGCAACAATAACAAAATCGCCACATGTTTGGACATATCAAGGATCAATGTTATCAATGTTCAGCAAAATTTCACATCCATCACATTGCCACCAAGAACTTCGAATGGATTGTCAAAACTGAGGTGCTGGTACACTGAAAGTCCATGACATCCTAATCTAATGACGTCACGCACAGATCTATGATAGTATTACAAAACAGTGAAAACACAGTTGCTCAACCATCTGTGCCCCTCGATCCCCCCCCCCCCCCCGTCCAAATCTAAGCAGACTAGACTTGTACTCACACTCCAGAAGTGGATCCCTCATTTTTCTCATCCTTCTTATTAACGATGACTAAACAAAAGATCTATCGTACTCGACTGCTTGCGTTGACGTGGATCGCAGTGTATCACCCATCAAGATACGTATCAAAAGGACAGTCACATTTCAATTTCCAGCGCTGTTACCCGGACGTAGAACCCGGATGAATGCTATATCTGGGTTACTAATCTAGGGCCGTGGTCACGACGCGTTCGTAACTTTTCCGCCACCGATTTACGCACGCGAGGGTCCGTAACTTACGATTTGTGATTAAATTGGGTGGTCATGACGTTTGCGCAGAGTTACGGCCGCTCGGAAACCCTTGCGTATTGTACACCACCTAGGAGGGTGTCGGAAAGGTGCCGTAGCCTTTGCGTAAATCTGAAAAATGGCGGCCCGCTTGATTTACCAACTGCAAATGAGAAGAGCATTGCGACGGGAAAGGGTGTTCCGCGATCGTACTAACCCTTTTGACTTGTACGACGATGTGGACATGCTTCAAAGGTTTAGATTTAGGAGGAGAGATCTGCAGGAATTGTGCTATCTGCTGTAGGACGACTTGAGGTACCCGTGTAGAGGGGGCGCGTTCAGTTCACTACGCACCCTGCAATGCAAAGGCCTGTATGGCCGGCCGTACACACATCGTGGGTTGATTTGTTTCCATTTTGTGGGTTAACATTTGTTGTGTGTGTTTCGGACTAGTTCAGTGCTGAACGCACTCGGTCAGTCCTCACTGATCAGCCACCACCGTTTTGATCGTATGCCTGTCAATGCAGGTCTCATTCATTGTGTTGTGGACCCGAAATGTGCGGGTTCCGAATTCAGAGTTTTAGTCGAGTCATGTTTCTCTGCCGTAGCAAGTCAGGTTAAATGCGTGGCATGTATGTGGAGAGTTTTGTTGATGTTGTTGTTATCCTCTCCTCTTCCGTTTTTCGTTGTTCTTTCATTGAGGTTCATTCCGTTGGTTTTCTTGCCAGTGAGCCTGCTACTTACGGTTTGTACGTGCAGTAAATGCTTCTACTGGTTGTAGTCCGTCCAATGTTGAGATTGAGACTGCTAGGGAGCGGCCTATATGCGACCTGCATGCACTCCTGATCACACTCTCCACATACATGCCACGCATTTAACCTGACGCTACGGCAGATAAACATGACTCGATCAAAAACTCTGTAGTGAACGCGTAGTGAACACACCCCCCTCTACTCTTTCACTCTTCACGCTGGAAGGAGAATTTGTGCAGGTCACTTGATGGTGTTTTCCGTGGGAATCCCGGGGGTCCCACACCTATCTAAAAATAACCCGTACGTGACACCGTTTCCAGTAAGTGCGCGTCGTGACCGGCCAACTAGCGGAAGAGATAGTTTTCACGTAGCCACGTACGAACTTACGATCCGCAACCTATTTGCGCAAAGAAATTTGCGTTCGCGTCGTGACCACGGCCCCTAGACGATAACACCTCACCACTAATGAAATAGTGCCTGAAAAATTAATACTCCCGATGATGCGAGTCACTGAACAACCAGAATCATTGTACTCAACTCATTCACTTCGACGGTTCAAAAACGACTGTCGTACTTCGATGAGAAATGGAAGAAAATTATTTGATCTGAAAATGACACGCATGACGGTGTGAAAATTACGTCATAATAGTGACGTGCAGTTTGCTGACGTATTGTACAAACCACGTTCAACCTTACCATGATTACTGGGCAGGCATGGCAAGGATGCTAATTGTAGTAACTAGATATTGTAGGAGTATGTTTGCACAATAATTACCATAAATATCCCAGGGGCACCAGGTGTGTTGCTAACGTGAACAGCTCAGTTTGGTGAAAGGACCTAACCGCCATGGATTTGAGAAGCACGTAGATTCTTTGACGATATAGTTACTGAGACTACGCCCGTCCATCCGGGTTCACACCGTGGACAGGCGCAACTCTTGTTGAGCACTAGGAAGCGGATTGTTACCACTCGTGCTGGAGGGCGGAACACATCTGTCACATTCGATGGTCCTCAGATTTTATATAAAACGTGCTACTACTGCCCGACCCTACCTTTTCCAATGCGCTTTCACACAGAACTGTCTTCACACAGGGGGTGGGGTGGGTGTTCGGGAGTTTAACGTCCTTTTCCATCACGTATGGGTGATATCAAAGACGGGGCAACGAGAAAAAGGCCAGCACAAATATTTGGCCCAAGCCGGGATTCGAACTCACGACCCGAGCAGTCTTCACACAGATCGATAAAACATGAAACGATGCAGCAAATGATATCAGCGTCTGAGTGTTCCGAGGGACCACAAATTAAAATATACTGAGAGAACTAGCAGCGACAAAAAAGGAAAAATAAGCACCACTTATCTTACAAGACACACTTCACAGTTAAGACGGCGACGGTTCGGCATTACGCCCTTCCTCACAAACATAAACGAATGGGACATAACTCTTAAAACAAATGACAAGTCTAATTATATACTGAGAGGCAAAAAAAAAAAAAAAAAAGGAAGTATCCACCTCATTTAAATTGAATTATTCAAAGGTGGTGACAGCTATCCAGAAAATGTAATCAGCCCTTTATGGCGAAATCATTTGGGAATCACAGTATTATTGCATTTGTGTGTTAGAACTGAATATCCCAATAATGGGAACAGATTGAACACATGTGGGGTGCGGACCCAAAAGTCACAACTGTCATTTAAAAAAAAACAAACGTTATTATTACGCTGGTCCAAAAGCCTGGAATTCTCTGCCTCTTTCGCTCCGCCAGTCAACCTCCCTCGAAACCTTCAAAACAAATCTAAAAATCTACCTGTTTTCATCTCAAAGCACCGCCTAACCTCCCTCCGTCTTTCTCCATCTCCTTATTAAGTACCATACATGCAGTTGCCCTGGCCCTGTACTCTAAGCGCTTCGAACTACCTTACATGTAGATTAAGCGCTATATAAATAAATAAATAAATAAATAAATAAATATTATTATTATCCCTTCCGGGAACGTCATTTGACGTTCTCCGCATCGGTCCGTTGACCTAAAAAACAATGGACGGCTCCACTTCTGTCAATCAAAAGAGTCATGGACGTTTTGTGTTTTGCTAATACACGGCGGAGTACAGGGGCGGGCGGGGCTTTGGCCTTGGTGGGCATGCCGAGTGGAGTCGTCTATTGTGGGAAGGTGCTATACGTGTAGTCATGTGGTAATAGTAGAAGTGACCATAGGGCAACAACTGAATGCAATAAGTCCCATTACTCCAGGCGTAGCAATGAGTGTTGTGGAAGTCTCGCCATTTTCTTTGAACTTAGGCATGAAAACTCACAGACGTAAGCCGGTACGGACACAAATTGACCGTGGGGTCATGTTTGGTGTTATTTTGATGTACCCTGTTTGGCAAATGTGCTAGTCTGTAGCGACTTTTGTTGTCATGAAAAAGCGTGATTTTCGCGATTTTTGTGTTATGTAGGTCAAGGTGCATGTCAGGCGGTCGCAAAAAGAGGCAAGCTGCCAGTGAAGCTGGGACTTTTTTTGCACAGAGGTGAGACACAAGTGAGGCAAGCGGATTTCTGTAAACTGCCTGTCTGGCCTAAAGAGAAAGTAGACATGCATTACTCCAGTGAGGCCTGAGCGGAAAGGAGACATTCAATTTTGTTTAAACCCCCGGTCAGGTTCGTGCCTTTGAATGGTCTGTTCATGGTAGTAACTGTTTCTAGATTGAAGCATTTTTGGGGGTGACTATGATGCCTGAAGCTAATAGGGAATATATAGGCATTTTGAGGCCCAGTGTATTTTCGCCCACAACATCTTATTTTACCTAACGAACCTGTAGTCTCCAGACTGAACTGTATGCTGCCAGTGTGTCTGTTGGTGCTTTCGGCTATAAATATGCATGAAGGAGGTGGGAGTTGCGGAAGTTACCACCTCTACCCCCTATCCACGCACCCCAACCCCCCACCCCTCCTCAACCCATTATCCAGGGATCTTCCTTCGGCAGCTGGTGAATGTAGGGGGGGTTGCAGGGGGTCCTAGTTTGCACAGAGACCAAAGTACAAGCACAAAAGATAACCTTCTCGATAAGTAGTTCAGTTCAGTTTCCGTTTCGATCACTCCAATTCAACAATCTCATAGTCTGAGCAAACTGATACGTTTGAATACCGAAAATATGGATTTGCCGCGAAGCTGAGTTGACGACAAACTAAGGCAGTCTAGTCGGTCCTCATGCAGTCACCAACTATCACCAGATCAATACTTTGTCGCTTCCCCAAGTAAAATCCGATAAAGTTCATCTAAAGAGCATTACCACTTTCCCCGATGCCTCGCGCACCATCTGACATACATTTGGGTATGGGGAGGGGGGGGGGACCGACACCCTTCAGCGACCTTGACCTTTCTAACCATGGGGAGGCAGGCCGGAAATGACGTGCCATCAGTCTGGCCAGGAGCCGTGGACTGATAACGACACATTCCCCTCCATCATTCCTTGCACATCGCCAGCAGAGTACAGTGAGTATCGCTCACCCTGACCATAATCATCACCCCACTGTCTTGCTGCGCTAGCCATCTTTACTAGTGGTGGTGGCACTGTGAGTACGGTCGTCCGCGACAGCTCATTGGTACATGCGTTCTGATTTGTTGAAAGTCCGTTTGAATTTTGTTCCTTTAGGTATTTGGGATGTTTGAAGTTTACATCTTTTTACCGTATGAACCGGGGGCAAAACATTAGCACTTGCAAGTGTTTGCTGATCACTCTCAGTTTTCAAAGTTGTGTTTTGATAGTTCATGTATTCCTCGAGGAGAGTAAGAACTACTGAATACAGCCCTGAGCTCACGTTCAAACATGGTGCTGTACCTACATCTATCCCCCCCCCCCCCGCAACACAAAGAAAACAATACTACTGCCGGTGTTCAAATCGATTGCTTCAATTTTTTTTACGTGGAGGTATTGGAAATTGGGGGAGGCTGTTATGGAGGGAAGTACAGGTCTATTTTTAGACGGTTAGGGTTAGGCTTAGGGTTAGGGTTTGGTTAGGGTTTGAACGCGCTATCGGGTGTTTCCGGAATCCCGTGACCTCAGGTGACGTCCGTCTAAAAATAGACCTGTACGAGTTCCCTCCATAATAGCCTTCACCTTGGAAATTCCGAAAGGTACCTCTCATACCCGCAAGTGTACCTCTGGGAACTGTTCCCTTGAATAGTTTGATACTCCGGCCTGCAGGTAGTCTACACAACGCGCAGCTGTCCGAAATTACCCATGAGCTACAGGGGACGACCCACTGCTAACAACTTTCTTCCACCGAGGGGCCAAGTTCATCAAAGCCAAAGGGTGAGCACTCTATGGCCCTTCGAGAATTACCTCCCTATGCACTCAGCCCCGAGTGCGCACGCATCAAGGATCTCGCATGCACGCGCGAATGGCTTCTCGATGCGCGTGCAATTTTCTCTCGTAGTAGACGATGTTCTGGACACAGGGATAATGTACACGTTCATTTGGGAGCAGGGAAAATTCGGCAGGATTTGACTGACTGCAAGTGAGTGCGGCGTAGAAGAGCTTCACTGCCCAGCGGCCAGCCTGGTCTGAACTGTAAACTGGTTGAAAGTAAACAACCTGTTGTGAGAGCCAGATACATTTCACTTTTGTTTATTTGGAAAGAGGAGATCTTTCGCGTACACTAATATATGCCGTGATTAGCAAAGCAAAATATGAAATAGGTAAAGAACTGTCCAATGTTGCAGATGAAAGAATGTATTCGAAATTATTGTTGTTTGAAGAAAGAAGTATTATGAAGTCTGACTGAGGACAGTTTGGTACGCAAATTTTTACGAACACGCGATCACACACACACACACACACACACACACACACACACACACACACACACACACACACACAGAGGCACGCGTGCGACACGTACATAGCCCCCCCCCAAAAAAATAAAAAATAAAAAAAAAATCGCTAGCTCTGCAGCTCTATGCTAAGCATAGCAAAATGAATGCAACAAAACACATTACAGAAGAGTAATAACCGCGTTATGATATTTTCCAACCAGCAAAAAGAGTCTCTTTTCCAAAAAAAAAAAAAAAAATACTTGTGCGCATTTCAGCGCTGCAAAAGTGGCGACGCTGGGCACAAATGGGTTGGCATTGAAGGGGTTAATTAGGATTCTGCACCAGCTGTGACAGTTCTGCGCAGTTCTGATAATACCAAATTGAAATCGTGCAGCAATACAACAGATGGTGAGCGATCACTTGTGTCGAAGTAATGCAGGCCTGATCGTAGATAGCGGCTTACCGTTCAATGAACCTCAACTAAATGAAACACATGCCGTGACCACGTGCATTATCATGGCGATTTGGCAAACCGAATCACGACAGTTCTACTGCCTGTCATACTTTCATATGTGCAGTATGTTTCTACAGTGATTCATTTTGTAAAGATGTTGTTTTGTTTCAGTTGCAGACAACTGAGTTGTTATCCCCAGTTTATGTCCGAATTTTGTGTGTGTGTGTGTGTGTGTGTGTGTGTGTGTGTGTGTGTGTGTGTGTGTGAGAGAGAGAGAGAGAGAGAGAGAGAGAGTCGAGCGGATCAACGGATGCGGTTAGCATGGGAAGACATTGATGGCATCTCAACTGATGACCCTCCAATCACAGTCGCCCTTTCTTGTATCACACCGGTGTATATAGTGTGATCTTCCAATCACAAAACTGCCCTGTTCTTGGACAAGTTAGGATGGGGTAGGGTCCCGGACCGGCTTTGCAAGGCATAGCAGAAGTGATGCACAAAACACACATGAGTTTCCCTGAACTAAGAAACAGCCCACAAGGTTCTGCCGCCGCTGTATGAATAATTGCGATGTCTCTTTCAACAACATTGCAAAACAACAACTGACCTCTTTCTCCCTCAGGAAATACGGCACAGTCAATCTGCCCAGTTCTTCAAACACGCCCTTAAAACGCATCTATTCACATCGGCCTTCACATAAATGATTCAGCCCGTTCCCATCACCAACCCGTTGTCTTTGCAGTGTGTATGATGGATGTAGGTGTGTATCGGATGTTGGTATGTATGTAGGTGTCAGTGCTTGTTTGTATGACTGACTGTATGTCTGACTATATGTATGTAGTGTATGTATCTATGTATGTACGCTTTTTATTCGCATTTATTTAGTTGATTATTTATCTATTACTCAGTTATGTGTTTATTTATCACCTTTTGTATATATTTGTAAAGCGCCTAGAGCCCCGGCTCCGGAGATCAGGCGCTATAGAAATCCTCATCATTATTATTATTATTATTATTTCTCTGCAAGTGCATTGCCGATGCACACTAAGGCTGCAGTGTTCTGTCCACACACACAATCTGGCTGGCATTTGCCTGATGTAAAGAAATACCGCATAAATGAGAAGAAATCGCCCACAGATATGCCAAGAATGCGAAATGTCGCCGTTAAAAGTTCTTCCCACAAGTGCGCTCTTCTCAATGCTTGCCACCGCATGCCGATAGGCTACTCGGCTCTGGGTATTGCTGCGCAGGTATCGCGGCCAGGTATGCTGCCCACCTGAGGAAGCTGCCTCTAACGGGGAAGTGATGAATGGGGGGTGTTTTTACCTGTGGCACTACGCCCGTCTTCTCCTCTTTACAGAACTCTCCGTCTTCGCGCTGCCGATACACCTTTAAAGGTACACATTCAAACTTACTAGGTTTGACAAATTTTGTTGCGTGTTGTCTGCACTTTTCATGTCCTTTCGCAGTATAAATAGGTGCCACCAAACTTTCAACAAAGTCCAAATCTTTAGTTCCAAGCCGGGATACGAACTCACAACCCGAACTTTACAGAAGGCAGTTCTTACTTTGGAACAGTTGCGCTAGTGAGCATGCCAATACGCTTCAAATAATCCTGTCCTAATGAAGAGTGGAGGTTTGAATGTAATATTATGTGGTGGAAAAGGACGTTAAACCATCCCCTGGATAAACTACACTGACGTCTGCTGGGTGTGCGAGCGAGCACTGCAACGGCACGAAGCCTGTCAGGTCAAGTCAGATTTATTTTCCGATCCTGTAGGGGCATTGGAAAAAGAAGGAGAAAAACATATATACCTTACAACCACATGTGGCATAATTCTTAACACTGCGCTCACAAAGGAACAGTACTAATACAAATACACAGATTTACCAAGCACGGCATTCAATGTTAACAACAGACACATATTACGGAAATGAAAACACTGAAATTACAGAAGAAAAAAAAACACGTGTGTGTGTGTGTGTGTGTGTGTGTGTGTGTGTGTGTGTGTGTGTGTGTGTGTGTGCGTGCGTGTGTGTGTGTGGGGGGGGGGGAGGGGTTGGAGCAGACAATACTGATGTGTCTATAGATACTACACCAATGTCTAGCTATATAAGGACACCACCACCACCACCACCACCAACAACAACAACAACAGCCAGTCAGCCTTGCCTTGCTATATTTTCTGGCATACGTATAGGCTTTTGTGGCAGAGTGGTGCAATGCCAGACATGACCAAAATATTACACTGAATTACGCTCTGTGATCCTGGGTATGTCTAAAGACCTGCCTTTAACTCACGGAGACCCACAGCTGTGGTAGAGGTCCGGGAGGCGTGAGGTGTTTGTGTCATGTCATTTTCTCAAACGTTGTAAACGGACAGTAACAGACGGAAAGACGGACTGGGTCTAGCTGGCCCGGCACCCCACAAGACGCGGGTGGGTGGGTGGGTGTTTAGAAGCTCTTTTCCACTACGTACGGGTGATATCAAAGACAGGGCAACGGTGAAAAAGCCAGCATAAATACTGGGCCCCAACCGGGATACGAACTCAGGACCCGAGCATTAGAAGTCCAACGCTCTACCATTCGCTCCCCCCCCCCCCCCCCATATGCAGAGTTTCCGAATATTGACCTTCGGATAAGAAATGCAACTTCCGGATCATGCCCACGGTGTACGTTTAAACACACACACACACACACACACACACACACACACACACACACACACACACACACACACACACACCCAAAAAAAAAAAAAAAAAAAAACCGAACAAACAAACAACAAAACAAAACAACCCCCCCCCCCCACACACACACACACGCACACTGATGATACGTTTTACTAAAGGGCTGACAGTGATCGTTCTTAATGTTATCCATCCCAAGTTGTTTTTACAGTATTAATGCCAGTAGCCTACGTTTATCAACGGCCTACGACGTTTAATGAATCTCTAGAGACACCAGGGCTGTGACGCACGGACACGGACCAGGCCGTACGGCCGAGATTCGCTTGAGTAAGCCGGGACTGAAAGATCAGTACTAGATGCATAAGCGGAGACTACGGCAAGTCTGAGACCATTTCAGGGGCAAAAACTAATGACAGTCTCGACGTAATATGTCTGCGACTTGAAACTGGCGACTCCACTCCTGTCAATAAAAAGGGGCGAGCCCCCAGGATACAGCCAATCGCGTCCTGCGGCATAATGAATACAACACATGGCATGGTCTGGCAAACTCCCTTTGCCACACTTCAAAGAGGGAAGCACGTGTAGTTTGATATGACTGAAACGTGGAAAGAAAGCAGTAAGTCCTTTGACGTCATTTGAGGAAAAACCTTGAAATCACCCCCTTTTTTTTGTAAACTGACGTCATGGACGTACTGTGTTTTTTTCCAATACACGGCAAAGTAAAGGGGCGGGGCTTTGGCCTCGGGGCTTGCCTAGTGGAGTCGTCTATTCACCAAGACTTTTTTCTTTTCTTAAAGACTAGTCTAGTTTCATTTCATGCACCAGAGCCCAGACTTTTAACAGATACTCTCTCCCTCAGGGATCAGAGAGCACTGCTTTGGCAGTGTTGTGTTCAAGTGTAAAGTCCACGCCACTACTGTCCCCAACATAGTTTCTGACACAAACATAGATCTAATTTTGCCAGCGAGTTAGTCTTGCCAGTCTCCTCTCATACCGCCACTACCCGACACAGTAGAGACGGCAGCTCTGCCATCGTCCGAGAAAAAAACAGGGACCTAACCGCTTGTCAAATCCACAGCGCTTATGCCCTTTAACCAAACGACGGTTAAGCTCCAGAAAAAAAAGGTGAACGCGGAGCTTTCAGAGCAACCAGGAAGCGGCGAGATCTAAGTGGTATTGACAGAGAGAGATTCTGAAGGATTTGTCTAAGTCTCTGTGCGTCTGTGCGCCGTGTTCCCGGGTCGTCTCTCTCATCTCGATGCGGATTTGCTGTTTTGTGCACTCTCCTGTGAGAAAGCCGCTGGAGGACTCAGAAATGCACTTGCTTCGCGCGGGAAGGTGGAAGGTTATGTTGCGGTGTGGGCACTCTCAATTACGTTGTAGATTTTGGTTGGTTCGTGTGTGTGTGTGTGTGTGTGTGTGTGTGTGTGTGTGTGTGTGTGTGTGCGTGTGCGTGTGTGTGTGCGCGTGCGTTTTACATAGGACTGCACATCAATGAAAACAGTGACACTGACAGTGTGCAGTGAGGAGGGTGGGTGTTTAGGAGTTTTAACGTCCTTTTCTACCACACATATTTGGCCCCAGCCGGGAATCGAACTCACGACCCGAGCATTGTGAGTCCAGCGCTCGACTATTCGGCAGTCCCGGCTCCCGATGTACAGTGAGAGCGCAGTTGGTGTATACAGCCGCACTCGCCTAAACGAAACACGCTTAAGCAAAAAACTCGGATAACAGAAACCAAAACCAATTCCCCGCCAGACCCCCCTCTTTGCAAGACTATTTCTAATTCGGATAAGCCAAACTCTGTCAAACAATAGCTAACTCAAACACGGATACCTCAAACGTGATTTTGACAGATAAGCCGAACTCTAAACACTGTCGGAAAGACTTTTAAAAAAATTTTTGCTTGAAAAACACGTCTGGAAGATAAACATATTTCGTCACGGCTATAATTATCCTACGGAAACGAACACGTCACCTGTTTTTCAGTATGCGGGAAACTGATGACGCGTGCCACATGTTTTGCAGGCGCCATTGTTTGGACAGAAAGAGTGGTAAATTTTGGTGAAGGCTAATATGGAGGGAACTCGTATAGGTCTATTTTTAGACGGACGTCACCTGAGGTCACGGGATTCCGGAAACGGCCGATAGCGCGTTCAAACCCTATCCAAACCCTAACCCTAACCCTAACCCTAAGACAAACCCTAACCCTAAACCTAACCCTAACCGTCTAAAAATAGACCTGTACGCGTTCCCTCCATAAATGATAGCACCCCCCCCCCCCCCCCAGTAAGTTTGCGTGCGTGAATTAGGTGGTGGGTTCAGGGTTAGAGATGGGATGGCCGAGGGGCACAGGGTAGGGGCAGGTCGAAAGGTAACTTTGGGAGATTTGCGATGAGCGTGGTTTGTGGGCTAGTCGAAAGGGTGTGAGCTCGGGCTGTTTCGTTTGGCGTGTGTAGGGGAGGGAGTGTGTAACATGCGGTCTCCCAGTGTGTGTGTGTGTGTGTGTGTGTGTGTGTGTGTGAGAGAGAGAGAGAGAGAGAGAGGGTGGGGGAGGGGTGGAGGTGAGGGGGTAGTGGGGGGGGGGAAACAGAGTGGAGCGTGCATTGATTTGTGCGTACAGTCAGTAATGCGCGCGCATTTAGGTGTGTGTGTGTGTGTGTGTGTGTGTGTGTGTGTGTGTGTGTGTGTGTGTGTGTGTTTTCACCATTTAGTTTTACAGTTTTTTTTAATAAAGCCCCACTGAAGAAAGCACTTGTAACTTGTCACTGTTTTGATCTTATTCATTTAAACACACACACACACACACACACACACACACACACACACACACACACACACACACACAGAGAGAGAGAGAGAGAGAGAGAGAGAGAGAGAGAGAGAGTTTTGTCTGTGTTACTAGTCTCAGGAATCAATAAGCTCGATCCGTGTCTCTCTCAGACCGTTGCCATTATACACATTTGCATATACATATAGTATACATTTGCCCATAGAAAAGCAGCATACACGTCTACAAACTTTCGCAAAATTATCAGTTCGATGTTTCAGTTGCAAAGGGAAGCAAAGATATTCTCTTTTTAAAAACTTTTTACAAACATTCCGAGTGATTTTACAACTTATCCTGAAAAAACTCGCTTAAGCCGAACTGCAGGGTAATTTCTCGGGAAAGGTTCGGCTTATCCGAACTCGGATATGCAGAAACTCGGATAAGCGAAACGATTTTTCATTCCCCGGGCGAGTTCGGCTTAAGCGTGTTTGACTGTATACACATGGTCTAAAACGTATGGCAGACAGGCTGAAGATAGCACTAGTCTCAAACGATTGTTTGGGTTACAGACCGGCATTAACTTCCGGGTCATATAGACAAATCGGCTAAATATAGTAGAAAATCTTTGCCCCTTTTAAAAAATTTGTGTGCAGAGTAAAAATTGGCAATCTGGTGCTCTTTGTTGGCTTTGTAAACAAGTTTCATGCCAGGTAATAGTAAAATTAGGGAAAAATGAGGCTGGCTTGTGGACTATTTGATTCAAGCGCGGCTGGCACAGGAGCCAGCAAACGACCGTGGAATGAGGGGGTATGTGGTTGCTACCAACATTGTCAAAAAAAACGGAACACTGGAAATTTTTTCAAATTTACACATGAGTCTATGGCTGCCTGATTTTTATGATTTTTTTTTTTGGGGGGGGGGGGGGGTGAATTTTAGAGCATTTCTAGGGTGTCATCTGCAATGTTATGTGTAAGAGGAATATATAGCGTTTTCCTCCAAATTTGCATCTCTGGTACGTAGCCTGTATTGAACGACACAGGACATGGCCGACATGACAAGCATTTACTGATCTAAAACAAAGCGTTTATACAGTTGCCAATGCTGCATCGCCGTTTACGTGGAACATACATTTTCCGATAAAATATCGACCCTTAAACTCTCGTAAGAAACTGATATTTGTAAATGTGCTCAGTTATACGTGAATTACGTGAATTATTATTATTATTATCATTCGTAAATTTACTTCCAATTACGTCTTTTCTGAGCGTTTGTGGGTTTAACGTCCTTTTCCCATCAGGTGATTGTAACGTCAAAGACGGGACACAGAAGTAAAAGCAAGCACAAAATTAATGTTTCACTTCTAGCCGGAATTCGAACTCACGACCCGAACACTGAAGTCCAATACTTTACAAGCTCCTCCGGGGGTGGGGGTGGGAGGGGGGTGGGGGGGGGGGACGGTGGTGGTGAGGGGCGGGGAGTTGTTAGCGTTCACGGGGTCGAAGCCTGAAAAGGTGAAAATATCTGCACATACGCTGACGCAGCACTACCCTCACTATAATCTTGCACAAAATGGACAATAGTTTTACCACCCACCATCTACGTCATATCTGACGCACGCGCCCCCTTAACAGGAGGTAAATGCAAAGAGCTGACTCGTAATCCGGTAGTTCGATGTCTCTGCTGAGATCTCCAGATTTGTAATTACCCTCTCTTGGTCGTCACGTTCGACGTGCTGAACCTTCCATGCTGGGAGTATATTCCTGAATCCGTCGTGCATGTCGTGTTATTCACACACTCGGACAGTCAAGAGTCACTAAATGCAAATTACTGCTATTAGGATGCCAGACGGGCAAACGTGACGCCAGAATGCGTATGTACTTTGAGACTGGTGACAAAATGAGAATTACAGTAATGGAAGACTACATAGTAACAACGTGAATACACCAGCATCACGATGTCTCTATTATAATACGTCTTATAATGATATTCAGCGAGGTCCGACCACTCTGCATGGGGTGAGCGGTGGCGCAATGGGTTGTACGTGCGTCCGACCATAGCAGGTGTGCTTTTGAACAGGCGGAGACTCCATGCTCCACCCTACACGCCTTACATATTTGTGGAGGAGTCGGGGTGAGGGGGGGGGGGGGGACGGAGGGGGAGGTGGGGGTGGTGTTGGGTATAGTTTAGTTGTCAACATTGTTGTTTTCGTTTCGTGTTACTTTGCAAGTTCGTTACTGTAATCCACAACGTCTACTGTTGTTAGACAAACTACAACTGGTACTGTGATTGTACTGTTCCTAGCATACATAGGTCATAACACTAGTGTTGTCCATTACATCCAGTGCATATCTCAGCCGCAGCGAGGGATGCCATTCAGATGTGGTGATTTGTAAACAGCATTTCAACACAGTGCGGCGGAGTATGACGACTGGCAGCTGAGAAATACCATAGCGGAGGAAGCGAACACTTGATTACAGAACATAACGACTTCATAACGGCCGGCCACCCGGGGTGGAAAACACGTGATATCCGGGTATTGCCGGGCGGAAACGACACTCCAACAAGCTTCTAACCGAAGTACCCACTCCCGGCGCACATGTTACACACTCAAGGGCAGGAAACAGTAAACAGAGTTACATAATCCTACTAACCTACAACGCCCAGTAGGAGTATTGTACATGCTTAGATCTGTTCTCCCTTCATTTAAAGGCACATTTTCCTAAAGTTGATCTTCGGGTGAGAGCTGTAATTGTCGTTACTGGCAAATCCTTGAAATCCAGCACCTCCCCCGAGTCTTTCAGGAGCCACCTAAAGACCTGTCTCTTCTCAAAGTTCTGATGCGGACTCCACCCCCCCCCCCCCACTCCCATGCACACTCCACCCCCACCCCACCCACCCACCTCCTCCTGTTTTTGTTAAAACTTATTCCCCCCCTCCCACTTCCCCCCCCCCCCCCCCCGCGCTACGAGCATGCTGGGCATGGAGTTTTTTCAGCGCGTTACAAGACATCATCATCATCATCATCATCATCATCATCATCATCATCTCCTTCATGCAGAAAACTGAGGCTCGTCCTTTCCATCACATACTGGCGAATCAAAGATGGTGCAACGAAGAAAACGCCAGCACAAACTTTTGGTTTCCAGCCAATATTGAGTTTTAAGATCCAGTGACGATATCAGTCACCATACTGTCTGTATACTTGGAGCGTAGAAGTTCGATAAACATAGAAAACGCTTTGAAAATTCAAATTATATGGAGGGACAATATGACGCGCAGAGTGTGCATTTGATGTCATTTCTGACGTAAAAGTAGTATGAGTGTTTGACGTCACGGGACGAAAGTAAGGGAGAAGTCTGAGGAACAAAGAGACAGGAAATCAGCCAGAACAGGATGGGCAGCCATTGTGTTGGAAGAAACTACAAACAGTGAGAGTGAGACGTCAGCAACCTTAAATAGTGATCTCCCCTCCCCCCCCCCCCCAAATGTTGTCCTTTTCTAATGTTGTCTAACATAAACTAGTGTCCAAAAGAAACGATACCAAGGGTTGGCAAGGACATACAATAAAAGCAGAACAATACAGAAATTTCAGAGTGGTAGATTTCATTAGCAAATGTTTCCGGTCTTCCCGAGCGCAGACGCTGTATTTGGGACGTGGGATACGTAAACCTATGTTTTTAGGCCTCGGGGATCACTTTGCACAAAAACATTCTGACAACGGTGTGGTATCGTTTCTTTTGGACACTAGTTTATATCTATATATACAAACAAATATGTCCTGGACACCACAAGCAGCAATTCTGTATTTACAGGTCTTCAAAGGCATTCTTGCACTGTGGCGGTGCAAATGTCGGGGCGCGAAATCACAGCGTGGAAAAGATTATGTTCACTGAGCCGTGACGAGGAGAAATTACGTATTACTAACGCACCATTTGCTGTGATTATTTTGTTCGTTTGCACACAGTCATGCTTGACACACGGTAGTGATACAGTGTTAGCGTCTGGTTACTGAAAACCAGCATCTTTAAAAACCTCTATTACTGGTTACTAAATTGGAATGAATCAGGAACAAATTTATCTAACAGAGAGAGAGAGAGAGAGAGAGAGAGAGAGAGAGAGAGAGAGGTTTTCTAGATTGCTCACGTATCATAAGGCCATACTGACGGAACGGCTGACTTGGACAGCTCCAAGCCGTTGCGGTTCTCGTTCACACGGCCAGCAGACACCAGTGCATTGCAATCGGGGCTTTGCTATTTCGAACGTACAGGCTAAACTGTTGCAAAAGTTGACTTCTGTTTCAAGTTACCACCCCCCTCCCTCCGCACCCCTCCCCCCCCCCAAAAAAAAAAACAACAACAACAAACAAACAAAAAACAACAACACAAAAAACCAAACAAACCCCAAAACAACCAAACAACAACAACAACAACAAAACATAAACAAAACAAAACAAAAAACAAAACAAAAACCAAACCAAACCAAACCAAAACAAACAAACAAACAAACAAACAAACAAACAAACAAAAAACAAACAAAAAAAGAAACAAAAAAACAAAACCCAAACAACAACACCATAAAACAAAAACAAAGCAATCCCCCCCAAAAAACAACAACAACAACAACAACAAAACAACAAGAACAACTACAAACGAACAACAAACAAAACAACAAACAACCAAAACATACAAACAAAGAAACAAACAAACAAAAACTATACACACACAACCCGCCAAAAACAAACAAACATGCAAAGAACAACGGAAAAGTTGACAAAAAATGTCATGTCAGTCAAGAGCTGAAAAGACTGGATTGCTTCGACGCAAAACTTAACGACGTAAGGCGTGAAAATAACCACTCAGACGCAAACTCCATGACACGTGCAGTTTTTCTGCGTCGAAACGGACGTGATTTGAAACGAGGCGAGACCGAGTGCAAAGGACCACGACCTTCAGGCCAGCAAGTCGCGAAACCTCGCGCCAGTTCCGCAAAACAAGTACGGCGTCTGTGAACGAGTGCAGCCGATAGCAACGCAATTACTCCTACGCTCATCGATTTTTTTTTTTCGGAGCTCACAGCCACTGTAGCAGAAACTATGACCAGTCAAAACTGGACACTCCGGACTTGACAGCACGATGGTCAGAGGGTGGGTGGGGGTGGGTGTTTGGGGGTTTAACGTCCTTTTCCACCACATAGGGTGGATATCAAAGACGGGGCAACGATGAAAAAGCCAGCACAAATATTTGGCCCCAGCCGGGCTCGAACTCACGACCCGAGCATTAGAAGTCCAACGCTCTACCATTCGACCACCCCGGCTCCCCTCAATGGTTAGAGGACTGTACGCGAGTGTTTCCGGCATAATACTCGGGATTAACTCACCAACGTGGTGTCCCGAGTCTAAGCAGCTTGAGGCTGGAAGTGCCCCGGGGCAATGCAGCTTGAGGCTAGAAGTGCCTCGGACCTAATCAGCTTGAGGCTAGAAGTTGCACGAGTCTAAGCAGCTTGCGGTTGAAAGTGCCTCGGGTCAATGTAGCTTGAGGCTGGAAGTGCCCCGGGTTAATGCAGTTTGAGGCTGGAAGTACCCGGCAATCAAACGAGCTCCATACTGTTAGGGTTTTTGTTGTTGTTGTTGTTGTTGTTTCTTTTTTTAACCAATCTTCGTGATTTTCACAGTACAGAACAGTATTACTTGTTTTAACAGATCTAAACCAACTTCACAACAAAGTGAACCTAAAATAAACACCAAGAACTTGATGTACGGGGTGCGTACAGTGCAGCGTACTATTTCCATAATTATGGTCGATTTCTATTCACACTCATGGGTGGGTGGATAGGTGGGTGGGTGTTTAACGTCCTTTTCCACCACGTACGGGTGGTATCAAAGACAGGGCAACGAGGGTGAATGGGTAGGTGGGTGTTTGGGGGTTTATCGTCCGTTTCCACCACCTCCATACGCCGGGACAGGGCAACGAGAAAAAGGCCAGCACAATTTTTCTTTTCCTTAAAGTTTGTACATCCTTTGATCAACTGTCCAATACACCAACACGCAAGCAACAAAATATCTGTTATTAAAACAAAAAGGAAAAGATACTGGCTTGGGCATTTTGGGATTGAGGTTCCAACGCTCTACCATTCGGCTATCCCCACTCCTCCACTCAGGGAGTGCATGACAGAGGGAGTGCTAGCAGCAACGACTGTTCAAAATTGAACCTACCCACGCGTCCGAGACAGAAATACTACACTGCAGTTCGCGTTACCCCTTTCTGTTGCAAGACAGGAAGCCGATACGAGGTAGTTTTACGCCCAAGTATATTTATTGCGTGTTGCTCCAGGCACTTCAAGAGAGGTCACCAGCACTTCTGGGTGTCCATCCCTGATCAGGTTTCAGTGGCAGAGGGTTTCAATCAAAAGCTGTCGAATAAAATAAATCAGAAAAGTTCCTGTTTTTGCACCCAAAATTCAGATGACGATGATTTTGATAAACATGACGAGACTTTCTATTTCCCCCTCCCCCCCCCCCCCCGCCGCAACCACCACACACACACACACTCCCCGCTCCCCCCCCCCCCCCCGCCCTCCGTCCACACACCATACATTGTTATAAACCAACCAACCAACCTACCAACCCACCCACCCACAGAGTCACTCATCCCCCCACCACCTACCCACTCACACACCCACCCACCCACCTAACCAACCAACCCAGCCACCCTGACACCCACCGACTCACCCACCCACCCACCCACCAAAGAAAGAAAGAAAGAAAGAAAGAAAGAAAGAAACTAACAAACAAACAAACAAACAAACAAACAAACAAACAAACAAACAAACAAACAAACAAACTCCTATTGTAATCGAATAAACCTCCGTTTTAATTAACCCTTTCTCCGTTTCTTTTGTTACCACTGGCCTGGCCTGACATCAAACAGTAATTTCGATTTTTCTCTCTGAAAGCGATGAAAAACAATTTCGAATGAAAGCGAAGGTGAGCAGTGTGGAGGAAAACAGATCTCCAGATATTATGACATTCTGCCAGACAAATTAATCCCGCCTCACACACGGCACTCCTTGCTTCTTCGTCTGATTTCAACAGACAAGTCTGACATTGCGTAACTGGTCAGCTAATGAAATTTCAGACACCTCTGAGATGAAATGTCTTCTGAGAGTAATTACAATATAGAATATGAATGTCGCAATTTGGTCGGAATGTTTGCGTATATATATATATATTTTTAAAATCTTCAGGTGAAGAAAGAAAACGACAGTGTGTGTGTGGTTTGAAACAGTAGATGAGAGAGAGAGAGAGAGAGAGAGAGAGAGAGAGAGAGAGAGAGAGAGAGAGAGAGAACGACAGTGTTTGTGTGGTTTCAAACAGTAGGGTGTGTGTGTGTGTGTGTGTGTGTGTGTGTGTGTGTGTGTGTGTGTGTGTGTGTGTGTGTGTGTGTGAGTGTGTGTGACAGAGAGAGAGAGAGAGAGAGAACGACAGTGTTTGTGTGGTTTCAAACAGTAGGGGTGTGTGTGTGTGTGTGTGTGTGTGTGTGTGTGTGTGTGTGTGTGTGAGAGAGAGAGAGAGAGAGAGAGAGAGAGAGAGAGAGAGAGAGAGAGAGAGAGAGAGAGAGAACGACAGTGTTTGTGTGGTTTCAAACAGTAGGTGAGAGAGAGAGAGAGAGAGAGAGAGAGAGAGAGAGAGAGACACACACACACACACACACACACACACACACACACACACACACACACACACAAATTCAATGGAGGTAAAAATGACTCTTTCGTGAGCGAAATATTATGCTTTAACAAACACCGTACCGCGAACGTATATCCCACATTTTTTTTTTTACCCATTTGGGGGGGTTCTGCTTTAATCTAACGACATTCTAAAGAGTATAATAAAAACTCTCCTTTCAAAGAGGGGGTGGAGGGGGGGGGGCGCTACTGCATGTGTCAGCATTTATTTCAGACAAATTATGGTCAGCTGTCTCGGCTAAAACGATATTTTGAATTCCGCGTACCGTGTTCGCGGGGTAAGACATCATCAAACTATACCCCAGTGATGAATTCCGCGTACCGTGTCCGCGGGGTAAGACATCATCAAACTATACCCCAGTGATGAATTCCGCGTACCGTGTCCGCGGGGTAAGACATCATCAAACTATACCCCAGTGATGAATTTAGCATTAGTCACACACTCTACGAGAAAAAAAACCGCATACTTTACGGCTAATAAACTATCGACATCATTTGAGCCGCACGGCGACGTATCAGACCAGCTTCAAACGCTAATGGCGAGCTTGCTGTGCACAAGACACGGCAAAATCTGTACTAAGGCAAGATTTATGTGAGAGGGTAAACGCTATACAATCGGCCTTCGCCGCTGACTATATTTTTTCTCCCTGCTCGCGTGTGGGTTTTATCTGTCTCTGTACCCATTCGAATGCCACTGAGGAAAAATCAATAACACAGGGAAAGTTGACTGTTTCGCCCGCTATCGGTTTTCATCTGGACACGGAAGACTAAGAGACAGCGTGCTAAAAATACACGGCGTGCGTTGTACACGTACGCAAATGCAACGAGGGAAAATGCAGGTGCCAATCCTGTGTTCCGATTTCTCCATCTGCAGGGGTAGTTCATCCCACCCCCGCACTCGCACAGAGATCTTCTCTGATGACAGACACATTCAGTGGCAGTCAAAGCACGCACTGGAATCCAGAGAAACCAGGTCAAGCTGACTGGAATCAGGTCACACGATCGATAAAGAAATCAAACCTATCCCCCTCTTCTTTCCAGACGATTCACCCATACACCAATCCCTCGTTCATCGGTGTTTTTTTCTGATAAAATTCTGTCATTTCTCAAAACACGAGGTTTGGAAGTCGACATGGTGATATTAAAGATCTACATTATCTAAGCATTATCTTTGGTGGTAACTGACATGCTCTCTCTCTCTCTCTCCTTAAAAGGACGTTAAACCCTAAAAACACCCCCCCCCCCCTCTCTGTCCTTCTCTGTCTCCTTGTCTCTGTGTGTCTGTCTGTCGCTCTCCCCCCCCCCCCCCTCTCTCTCTCTGTCTCTCTTGTAGTTTAGCAACGGCAATTTACAGAAAGGAAATTGTGCCAGAAATTCTACCCTTGAAAAAGAAATGTATCATTGCCACTGTCTCTGTCTCTCTGACAGTACTTCCCTGTAATGTAGTTACACTGTTGTGATAAAAATACACTTAATATAAAAAAAAAAAATCTCAAAGCTTGATCAGTAAGGTTACATATTCGTGGCGATAAGCTGTGCTAAGAAACAAACAACTAAACACCCAAAACACACAAAAAATTAAAATTAACAACACACACACACACACACACACACACACACACACACACACACACACACACACACACACACACACACACACACACACACACACACAAACACAAACACATATATATGAGAGGATGCCTTTCTTCCTAAACGTAAACTACATACGGGTCAGTTTTCAGACTCCACATTTTCTGCATGTATCCTACAATCAATATTTCACGGCGTAAGCCTGTAAGGACTATGCGATATGCGGTAATAACCCCTGCTCAGTGGTGTAATATATAATATTGCATCGACTTTCCGGATGACGAAGCTAAATTACTGGTTGTTGAGGCGATAACGCACGCCTGTCAACTCTCTATATCGACCGCATACACTTTGGTGCCGGGTAAAAACTCTGCCTCGAACACCTGTCTGGTTCAATTTGGGTCATTACCCTGCGACTGATTGAAAGTACTACAAATTCGCTTTCGTAGCCTATGACGTCATTGTTTGACGCCATTTTCGCTAGACTGGTTCATGTTCCTGCACGAACACATTCAACAGCAGTTATCAGAGTAAAGCCGAGCTGAACTATGAAGATGCTTTTGTCACGACCCCGGATTGTGACCCTATGACGCCATTATGCGACACCATTTCTCTAGGAGAGTTCGTTGCACTTTCTGCAGTGGACAATTAGAGTAAAACCAAGCTTGGGAAGAGACCGATGTTCGGATAAGTGATTTTTAGTACAAGCATTGCGTGAGTAACTGGTGAAAATACCGTCTTTCGTACGAATTTCCCGATCTGAACTTATGCACAAACTTTCGAAACCCAGCAAACATCTGTCGATCACATGCCACGAATGTGACTGCTTTTCTCAAGTCAAGAATGTTTTTCCTGAAGACCCCGAAAGAGGAGTCTGAATCTGAACATGAAAACAAACCGAATTCTTGTGTGACTAAGACAAAAAAAAAAATAAAAAAAAATGGTTGATTAAAAAAAGAGAGAAGATTTGTACGATGACTTCCACAATCTATCCATGACGACACCGAGGATAATAATCTCTAATGAGAAATACAGCATCGAAATCGAAAACGCAAAAATACACCAAACCAACACAGAAGGACAGAATCGAGTCCCCTCTCGAGCACCCCCCCCCCCCACCTCAAGGTCACCAATGTGCCCTGAGAGGCAGGGTGTGTGCACGTGCATCACTCGGCCAACTTACACACATCAAGCTGGGGCCTGACACGGGATAAATGCGGGAAATTAGACCACGGGGGGGTAGGCAATATGGCGATTTTTTCCCTGCCGCTACTTCGAATAAAAAATCGTAACGATGACTGTTCTCAGGTGGCGCCATGTGTTGATATTAGGAGCATTCGCAAATTCTGGGGGCTGGCCCCTTTTGATTGACAGGAGTGGAGTCGACCATTGTTACAAGAAGTGCAAACAACATAAGGCCCGGTGGTGCTATTTCGGATTTTTGCATATTTTTATAATTATCATCACACGCAGGAAGTCAGTTTCGAACGTCGGGTAAGTTTTCGGCCTTGACATTGCGACCTGTGTATAGCGGCCACCTGTGTGATGCGGTCAGGTTTATGGAAGGTTGACTGCATTTTATGTCAATTTTATGTTCAGTTCATGTTTTTAAAAGTACTGTATACTCTGTGTGTGTGTGTGTGTGTGTGTGTGTGTGTGTGTGTGTGTGTGTGTGTGTGTGTGTGTGTGTGTGCGCGCGCGCGCGCGGGTATGTCATA